>CAUYQG010043692.1:0-13924 GCA_963574415.1 Tarsius wallacei | reverse complement strand
AAGCATCCCGAACAGCCAGGACTACAGGTGCACATTACCACACCTGGCTACTTTTTTTATTTTTTATTTTTTTATTTTTTATTTTTTTATTTTTTTATTTTTTTGAGTTGGCGTCTCACTCCGTCACCCAGACTGGAGTGCAGTGGCCGCTCCCGGCCACCGCAGCCTCGACCTGCTGGGCTCCGGCGATCCTTCCGCCTCAGCCTTCCGAGTAGCTGGAACTACAGGCGCGCGCTACCATGCCCGGCTAATTTTTTTTTATTTATTGTAGAGATGAGGTTTCGCCTGCCCAGGTGGGTCTCGAACCCGCGGGCTCAGGCAATCCATAGAATTGTGCTAGATCCTACAGCGAGATTTAAGTTCTGCTCTCCACCAAAAACGGGGTCAGGCGAGCAAGGGCCAGGTAGCCAGGAAGACAAGATACACAGTCATGAGCCACGCGTGGCTTTGGAGCACTGGAAACGTGGCTAGTGAAACGGAGGCACTGAATGTTTCACTTCAACCTGTGACTGCGTTTAAATTTAAATAGCCATAGGTGGCCAGTGGCTGCTATATTGGACAGTGCAGCTCTAGTCAGCAGAAACAATGGTGGTGACAGAATAAAAGATCTTTTTAAATTAATTAAAAAAAACACTTTGTAGCAATTACGCACCCTAAAAATGAAATGAGCTCCGTCTCCATGTAATCTCTGAGTGCGCCTAACAAAAAAAGGAGGGAACATTTTTTAGACACAAGTGGAACTGCAAGAGTCCAGCATTAGGATGGGCAAGAAGCTGGACTACAAGACGTCACATTACTTTAGAACTGAAAAGAATTCAAAGATAGTTTTATGAGGAAGGAAACCCCGATGTGGAAGTCAAGAGCGTTGCTAGAGGTCACACAGAAAATCAGCAACAGACAAGGAACTAAAAGCCAGATTTGAAAATGCTATGTCCTATTACTTGCCTTCATTGTGATCACAAGGGGTATATGTATGTAAAATGTGTAAAATGGTCCACTTTGAGGTCTTCTTGTAGGTTAATTAGACTTTTAAAAAGCTGTTTGAAAAAAGTGGTGACTCAGTCTGTAATCCCAGCAATTTGGGAGGCCGAGGCGAGAGGATTACCTGAGCCCGGGGGTTCAAGACCAGCCTGGGCAACTAGGTGAGCTCACAAAAACTAGCTGGGCGTGGTGGTGTGCATCTGTAGATCCACTTGGAAGGTTGAGGCAGACGGCTCACCTGAGCCCAGCAGGTCGAGGCTGTGGTGGCCATGAGCATGCCACTGCACTCCTCCAGCCTGGGCAACAAGAGTGAGACTCCAATTAAAAAAATACATATAAAATACATAAAAATACATGTACATATAAAAGCGCAGTATATCTGTTACTACACCATCTCCAGCTCTGCCTCACAGAGTTGTGAGAATAAGCTGGTTAATAAATGTGAAGACTTCGACCAGTGCTTAAAGTGCACACTATGGAAACATTAGCTGAATTCCCATTATTGGCTACGACAATTCTGCCCTCCTAACCAGCTCAGGGAAAGTCATGGTAAGAAGAGTGAGCTGGACTCAGAGTCAGAAACTCCAGATCACAGTGCTGGTTCTTGGTAACTTCTCTGAATCAATTCTTTGTAAAATAACTTAGCGAGACAAGATAACCTCTAAAAGGCCTTTCCAAACTAAAGATTTCAGACCAGGATAAAAGTTGCAGAAGCAAAATATAGAGAGATAAATATGGGACCCTTAGAGATGAACTGATAAAACCCAAGACCTGGCTGGATAGAAGAATGACAGAAAACAATGAGTCAACCATGAACACAAAGTTCTCAGCTCTGGATAACTCGAGGTTTAAATAAAAAAGGGAGAACATTCACCCAATAGACATATATTCATTATCTTAATAAATCAGTAGGTTCTCTATGGAAATGAATATTCACAAACTTCTGGATCAAAATGTCAACCCGTACATTTAAAACACGTGCTAAGGCCAGGCGCGGTGGTGGCTCTAACCTGTAATCCCAGTACTTTGGGAGGCCAAGGCGAGAAGACTGCCTGAGCTCAGGAGTTTGAGATTAGCCTGGGCAACTTGGTGAGACCTCGACTCTACAACAAATAAATTTTTTTAAAAAATTACTTGGGCTGGGCTTGGTGGCTCAGCCTGTCATCCCAGCACTTTGGGAAGCCGAGGCAAGTGGATTGCCTGAGCCCGCGGGTTCAAAACCTGCCCAGGCAACTTGACGAGACCACATCTCTCCAATAAATCAAAAATTAGCTGGGTGCAGTAGCACATGCCTGTAGTTCCAGATGTTAGGAAGGCTGAGGTGGAAGGATCACTGGAGCCCAGCAGGTTGACACCGGGGTGGCCGTGAGTGTGTCACTGCACTCCAGCCTGGGCGAGAGAGGGAGACTCCAACTCAATACACAAACAAACAAACAAGCAAACAAATAATAAGTAATAAATAAAACACGTGTTAAAACCAAAAGCTTTCCTCATGAGATTATTTTAATGCTATGCTGAAAGGAAATCCCTAAGGACAATTATAATTACAGATAATGATATTTAGTACATTTAGTCACAGTCACAGATGTATGAAAAAAATCAATGTATGCATCAGTCACCAAGAAACAAATCTCTTGAACAAGTCTTTCAATGTGGAAACAACCTAATCCCAGAGTCACGGAGCTGCCTGGAGATGTTATAGCAGAACTCAACAGAGCATTGTGGTCTGTTTTCCCTTGGACAGTGACTTCATGAGCTCATCTTCACCAGCTGAACTGCAATAGCACAACCCATGTGTGATAGGGACCACGCTTTCGGAATCAGATCAGACAATTGCTGTGTGCCCTTAAGCAGCCTTTAGAGAATCATGGTTTCAATTTGGTGTGACATCCAAAAGAATGCCTTAGATGGTGCTGTGGAACAGGCTTTTCAAGACTGTGACCTATTCCTTTCATAGATGTGACCAGCCCAGCAAAGTATGCTGACATTAGGACGGGCTCCATTCCACTGAACTGTACTGAAGTAACATTCCTGGACAAAAATCTAAAGATCACAGTTGTTCATAAAATCCTTTGCTGATATTTCATAGACTGAAAAAAATCCTGCCAACTTTTTGATGGTCCTTCAAGGGTTCAAGGGCAACATTTCAAATAGAATGTCCGTCTCTGGACATTGAACAGTATTTCAGTTATAACTGACTGGTCAACATTTGGGTCAAATCCCAGAATAAAACATTTTAAAATAAAATTGCTCATGATATGTTATAATTTAATACTATCTGCAGACCTATTTAGACATAGCTGAAGTAGACCAATTTATGACTAGATAAAATGAAAAACGTCACTGATTAGCCTAGAACAGCCAAATAAAAAATTCCTAGTTGCAAGGCAAAGCAAATGATACACTGAAAAGCTGCAGAAAAGAACTGAGACCACTTGGGAAATGAGTCACTTAGAGTCATGGTTTCCAGATATTTTAGGTAACCCCTTCTGCTTGGGAACTTCATTTTAACTCTTAGAATGGAATTCTCCCTAAAACATACCATATGGTTCCCATCTTTCAAAAAGATACACAAGGATGTAAGGATTTTAATATGGGACCAGGGTCAGGTCCTGAAGCCAGTACCCCTCGGACACCAAGGGATGTTTAAGCTTAGGTGGTCTAACATGCCCTTGCTGGCTCCACAGCCTTACAAAACCCATAAATATTGAAAGAATATAAATTAAGTCCAGCACAAACAACACAGATGAAACAATTGCTATACTGACTGGAGATGACTTTCTCTGTTTGAACTAGTACAGATGTCCATTTCTCTAAGATTAGCACGCTTGTATATTTCTGCCCCAGAATAAAATAAAAACTGAGAAATTCGTTTCAATCTGTCATGTGGTTTAGTAATACTTATTACTGTACAAGCTACAGCCCCCTCCACTGTATCCTGGCCTAGCCTATTACTATATAGATAGACTCTTGAAGGAAACAATCCTAGAAAGGTACAGGAGCTTCTAGCAATTTCCTACACATACCCAAGAGTTCTTTTATGCCTTCATGAATGCGCCACCTCCATCAAGTGCAGCCCACCGCTTCTCCACACAGAGGGATGCTAAGTACCCCTCCCCACCCCTTAGACAAACACACATGCATATCCATTCCAAACTCTCAGGATGTGGACAAAGCATGGGCTTTGGAATCAGACACAGTGAAAGTCAAATCCCACGTCTGTAACTCAGAAACTCATTCTTGAGTCCAAGTTCAGTTGTGTTCAAGTATTCCTTCACCACGAGAGAATTTGTTTTTGTTTTTGTTTTGTTTGGCAACTTTTGCCAAGAACAATCATTCCAAAAGCCCAGGGAGACTGGAAACCAAGTATCAAGGTACCTACCATCCTCTTCTTCCTCAAAGTGCTTCCCTAGGACACATGAGGGGTGTCTGCAACAAAGTCAGCAGGAGGCACACATGGGTGCTTGGGTTAAACTGTTTGATAATTTTTGTTTAAGTTTTAGGCACTTTTCTGTAGGTACATTATATATTACACAATTAACAATGAAACGAGATGGAATGGAAAACATGCCCTTGCTGGCTCCACAGCCTTACAAAACCCATAAATATTGAAAGAATATAAATTAAGTCCAGCACACACAACACAGATGAAACAATTGCTATACTGACTGGAGATGACTTTCTCTGTTTGAACTAGTACAGATGTCCATTTCTCTAAGATTAGCACATTAGCCTCCCTACCCACTGTCGTCCTCAGTAAAATGAATTTTCTATCAAATGTTTTCAAAAATGAAGCTTTTCTTCATACACTCAATAGGACAGAGGATATTTAATTTCCTATTTTTTGTGTAACTCAGGATAATTTACTCTAACTCAAGTTAAAGACTTTTCTTAAAAAATAGAGTGTACATTTGTTTCCAATGAGGCTTCTTAGATTAAAGAACAGAGAAAATATGAAAATACCTTTAAGTGGCCGGGCTCGCAGGCTCAGTCTGTAATCCCAGCACTTTGGGATGCCGAGGCAAGTGGACTACCTGAGCCTGCGGGTTCGAGACCTGCCTGGGCAACTTGGCAAGACCTCATCTCTACAATAAATAGAAAATTAGCCAGGTGTGGTAGTGTGCGCCTGTGGTTCTGGCTACCTGGAAAGCTGGGGAGGAAGGATCACCAGAGCCTAGCAAGGTGAAGCTGTGGTGGCTGGGAGCGTGCCACTGCACTCCAGTCTGGGCGACAGAGTGAGACTCCAACTCAAAATAAATAAATAAATAAATAAATAAATAAAATAAAATAAAATACCTTTAAGCAAGCTGTGATAAGATCATGGTAACTTACACATACTCATCCAACAAATCACCCAAGCAGGTGAAAGAGATGACAGTGTTTGCCTTTTTTAAAACTCAAAAGACATTAAGGAACTCTGTAATCTGATATCATAACGATTTCTTACATCCAGAAAACAAAGAAGCAGCTGCAAACCAAAGGTACAGGTACCCGTGGAGGAATAAACCCGCAAGGAACATCCCAGAGCGGAGCGACGTGTCCACCGAGCGTCCCACGTACCTTCATCAGCACAGAGTCCAGCAACCGCGAGAAGTTGGGGCGAGCGCTCCTCCAGCAGCTGCTGGTGAATGTGCACACAGCGCAGCGTCCACCACGGCAGGCTCTGGAAGAGGAAAGGGGACACACCTGGGAAACTGTTCTTAAGCTGAGTGAGACTGAGTTCTAGAATCATTTTTCACATCTGTGAAGTGTATTCCTCGATAAGCGTTCGCACCCACTGCTGCTCTCAGTAAGAACACAAATCCACTTCTATGTCTAAGAATAACACCACACCTTCATTCTCATAAAGACTGCTTTTTTCAGCCACTTGGGCTTCCTGACGCCATTTCAAACTTGCCATCTCTTCCTTTAAGAGGCCTGCTATGGTCACCCTGCTCTGTGGCCCTCTGCTGTCATTCTAACCCAAGTGCCAACTCCTCTGGTGGCCTCCGCAAGAACCCCTGTGGAGTGATTTTTCCCTAACAATATGTGGCTTGTATTCCCCCTGAAACACATCCTGCTGCATTCATGTATGTCATCCCTAGGTCTCACTGTTGTGTGTCACCTATCCAGCAAGAAACCATGTTTACCCATCTCTGCATTCTCCCAAAACAAGAACTTCTGCACAAACTACATGGTGAGAAATGCCTCAGAGTCAGATACTACCCAGTACTGGGAAGCTCCCTGTCACACCTCTGTCCTCCATGAAGCCTCCTCCCACTACATGGGCACATTCATTTCTCGCTTCTCTGAATCTCTACGCTTTCCTAGAAGTCAGTACCCATGGACCAGCACTTGTCTGTCAAGATGATAACTCCACCTGGACCATTCATGTCTGAGGGTACAGACTGCATTTTATGCATCATGTCAGTTAATGTATGGGTTGTGCACACAGTAGTATTTTCTTTTATCCTCTGATGCTTTTTCTTACTTGACCAATATATCCTTATTAAAAAAAAAAAAAGAAGAAGAAGAAGAACTGGCTGGGCATGGTGGCTCATGCCTATAATCTCAGTACTTTGGAAGGCCAAGGTGGGAGGATTGCTTAAGCCCAGGAGTTCAAGACCAGCTTAGGTAATGAACGAGACTTCATATCTATAAAAATCAAAAAATTAGCCAGGCTTGGTGGTGCATGCCTGTAGTCCTGGAACTTGGGAGACCGAGGTGGGAGGACCACCTGAGCCCAGGAGGTTGAGGCTGTGGTGAGCCATGATCATGCCACTGCACTCCAGCATGGGTGACAGAGTGAGTCCCCAACTCAAAACAAAGAAAGAACAAAAATAAGAAACAAGCCAATCTAGAAGCATATACAGTAAAGAGTGAAAACCCCTCTTTCACTGCCCCAATGTCAGTAAAACTCATAACAAAGGTTTATATTCCCTCCAGAACTTCCTCTATGTATCTGCATATGTATATGCATGTGTGCAAGTTGTAACAGGTGTTTCTGATAGGCTCATCACAGTATCAAATATGATCAGTTACTGAATCATCTAAATTAATTATAACGATGTTATTTTGAAGTATATCACATGAAGGTATAAGAATCTCACTCTATTGCTCAGGCTGGAGTGCAGTGGCACAAACATGCCTCACTGCAGCCTTGAATTCCTGAGTTCAAGCAATCCTTCCACTTAAGCCTCCCGAGTAGCTGAGACTACAGGCATGTACCACCACATCTGGAAAATTTTTTATTTTTCTGTAGAAACAGGGTCTCGCTGTGTTGCCTAGGCTTGTCTCGAACTCCTGGGCTCAAGGGATCCTCCCACCTCAGGCTCCCACAGTGCTGAAATTACAGATGTGAGTCACTGCACCCAGCCAACTTAGGGAAAAATGTCTTATTCATGCTACTATCACCAAAAGATCCATGATAAGGACCCATACTGGCTAAGACAAGTTGAAACCCACGTATTAAAAACCCTTCTAGTCCAGGCACAGTGGCTCACGCCTGTAATCCTAGCACTTTGGGAGGCGGAGGTAAGAGACTTGCTTGAGCCCAGGGGTTCAAGACCAGCCTGGGCAACTTGGCAAGATCTTGTCTCTACAATAAATCAAAAAATTAGCTGGGCATGGTGGCTTTTGCCTGTGTTTCCAACTACTTGGAAAGCTGAGGAGGAAGGATTGCCTGACCCAGCATGTCAAGGATGCGGTTGCCATGAGCGTGCCCCAGCACTCCAGTCTGGGTAATAGAGTGAGAGTCTGACTTGAAAAAAAATACAAAACCCTTCCAGTACAACTGATTCAAACCCTCTGGCTTGGTGAGAGCTACCCACAAAGGCACAGCTTCCCTTCTCGCCTTTCCTTTAAAACAAACTCAGTGTCTGAGCCTCAGTGCCCAGGAAAGTGAGCCTTTGCACAGGACAAAGTCCACATCTTACATACAGAAATACTATGTTTCTTAGAAGTGTTCGGCCAACACTTAAAAATGGGGAGATTTCCCATTAAATGCAGCTGTATTATTTTTGACATGACAGCGTGAGTTGTAACAATCAGATACAGCAGGGGCCAGCAAGTCAGACCCGTGGGCCAAAGCCAGCCGCTGCTTGCTTCTGCACAGCCCAGACACTCAAAATGGTTTTTACTCTTTTTTTAAAGATGTGGGATACAATTCAGGATTAGGTATATAAGTAGTCATTGTATAGGTAAAGCTTGAGCCCCACTTCACCTGGTTTGAGATCAGGTACCCTTACTAATGTTGTGTGCCCCACCCCCTGGCAGTTTCCCACTACTGCCCGTCCCTTTCATATAGTATTATGGTAAATGTTCAGGGTATGCTTATAAGTGAGGTTTTTACTTTGTTTCTTTGTTTTGAATTGGAGTCTCTCTGTTGCCCAAGCTGGAGGGCAGTTGCACCCTCATGGCCACTGCAGCCTCGACCTTCTGGGTTCAGATGATCCTTCTGCCTCAGCTTTCTGAGTACTGGAACCACAGGCACGCACCACTACACCCGGCTAATTATTTTATTTTATTTTATTGTAGAGACGAGCTCTTGCCATGTTGCCCAGGCTGGTCTCGAACCCCTGGACTCAGGCAATCCTCTTGCCTCCGCCTCCATTAGTGCTGGGATTACAGGCGTGAGCCACTATGCTCAGCTGGTTTTTACTTTTTTAAAGCATTGAAAAAATCAACAGTACTTCATGACATGTGAAAAGCACATGAAATTTACAATTCAGAGTGCATAAATATAGCATGAGAGGCACGCGGCCACACCTGTCCGCTGCCTGCCATCTCTGGCTGCCACAACAGGTCGCACTCCACAGTGCATTCCCCCAAAACCCCACTGCCTCCTCATGTCTGGGAACCTCCTTTTGCATGCCAGCTTTCTGTGGGTATGAGTGTCTCTCTTCACTGGTAGTATGGGTATGGGAGTCTCTCCTCATGATGTAGTATGAAGACACTACATCAGACCTTCAGCCAATGCACCACTAAATCAAGCCCAGATCACCGGAGGCTGCAGACCACCTGCCAGGAAACAGGAACTCAGACCACCACACTGTGGCCACAGCTCACTGTCCTTAGAAAATTCATAAACAACTGCAAAGGATGCTTTTACATCTATAGCTAAGAACCTGAGAACACATACTTCAAATCCTATTAAAGAGACTCAATATCATCTCATTTTATAGTCAATTAATCTCAAGAGGGAAGAAAAGTTTTTGCTTATTTAAATCAGATTTTAAAATAAATACCGAAGCCAGGCTCGGTGGCTCAGCCTGTAATCCCGTGCTTTGGGAGGCTGAGGTGAGTGAATTGCCTGAGCCCACGGGTTCGAGACCCACCTGGGCAACTTGGCGAGATCTCATCTCCACAATAAATCAAAAATTAGCCAAGCGTAGTAGCGCGTGCCTGTAGTTCCAGCTACTTGGAAGGCTGAGGCGGAAGGATCGCCGGAGCCCAGCAGGTCAAGGCCGCGGTGGCCGGGAGCGTGCAACTGCACTCCAGTCTGGGTGACAGAGTGAGACTCCAACTCAAAAAATAAGTAAATAAATAAATAAATAAAATAAATACTGAGGCCAGGCGTGGTGGCTCACACCTATAATCCCAGCACTTTGGGAGACACAGGAGAGAGGATTGCCTGAGCTCAGGGGTTCAAGACCAGCCTGAGCAACATGGCCAGACCTAGTCTCTACAATAAATTCAAAAAAAGTTAGCTGGGATGGCGGTAGCACATGCCTGTGGTTCCAGCTACCTGGAAGGCTGAGTGGAAGGATCACCTGAGCCCAGCAGGTTGAGGCTATGGTGGCCAGGAGCATGCCACTATACTCTAGCCTGGATGACAGCATAAGACTCTGACTCAAAAAAAAAAAAAAGATAAAATAAAGACCTAGGCCAGGTTCAGTGGTTCAGCCTGTAATCCCAGCACTTTGGGAGGCCAAGGCAAGTGGATTGCCTGAGTCCGCGGATTCAAGACCAACCTGGGGAACTTGGCAAGCCCTCATCTTTAGAGTAAATAAAAAAAATTAGCAGGTGTGGAAGCGTGCACCTGTAGTTCCAGCAACTTGGACAGCTGAGACAGAAGGATCGCTGGAGCCCAGTGAATCAACGCTGTAGTGGCTGTGAGTGTGCCACTGCACTCTAGCCTGGGCAATGGAGTGAGACTCTACCTTCAAAAAAAATTAAAAAGAAATTAAAAAAAATAAAGACCTAGAAGAAGACTTAGAGAACAAAACATACCAAGACACTGTCAGCACTACACCTACAGTCTGGTGTTAGTGAGCACAGAAGTCACACATGGGCAGAAGGCCATAGAGCCTGGCGCCTTACCTGAATAGCTGTCAGCCTCTGTTTCACGTTCACCAGGATCACGCGCGCTAGTAACAGCAACAGCGGCTTCACAGTCAGGCTGTAAATTGATTCACCATCCAGAACGAGCAGGCTCAGAATTGCTGCATCCAGCTCTTTGATCTGGAAAGATGTTTGTAAATGAAGAAGATACAGTTTAATAAAATGTTTATCTTTCTATGTCTTATAATAATACACAGATTTTCCAGTTAACTCAGCTTTGAAACAAAGGGATTAATCTGCCCCAGGGCAACTGGCACTGGACAGAATTATCAGAGAGCCCCAAATCCAGCCTGCCCTGATGGATGGCCACCCATCCGCTGAAACTTTAGACGAGCAGGAACTCAAGGAAATGCTAGCTCTGAAGAGTCATCATCGCTTCACAGATTTACTAGTAACAAAATATCACCTCAATAAAAATCATCCCCATTTTAAAGTATTTATAGTCCATACTCCATTTGACACTTGTATGAAACACCTATATCTCGCTTATGCTCACTCCCTGGCGATGTCATTACAAAGCATGTCTCCACACCACAACTCCCATGAGGCCAAGCAATCAACAAGGTCTCACATATCAAGGGCTGAGTAGACATATGACCATAGACCAGAGTGAGCAAAGGCTGCAAAAAAAGATGCCTGTAAAAAGTCTACTCTGCCGCTGGACAGAGATTTTGTACAAGGACAAAGGACTTGTGTTTCTAGAATCAGAATTTTAACAGCTGCCACAAACTAGACAGCAGGAACCCTCAAACATTAGGAACATGGGCTCTGACATCACATACACATGTCAGTGTCCTGTGCAAAGTTTTCCTGATGAAGCCTCAGTTTCATCAATTATAAAATGAAACAGGGCAACCCCTTCAGGTCCACCCCCACCCCCCAATGTCGGCGCTTTTCTGTCCTCTCAATAAATCCTGCTTTCTAAAAAAATAAAAATAAAAATAAAATGAAACAACTGAATCCCTACCTCAGAGGGTTCTTTTAAGGATTAAACTAAATAATCCCAGTGCCTGGCTCAATACAAACTATTTTGACTGGGGTTCATCTTCTGACCTCTTTTCATAATCAGTCAAGAGTATAACAGAGGAATAAAGACGGCCAGGCACAGTGGCTCATCCCAACACTTTGGGAGGCTGAGGTGAGCAGACTGCTTGAGCCCAGGAGTTCAAGACCAGTCCGAGGAACATAGTGAAGCCTTGTCTCTACAAAAAATTAAAAAATTAGCCAGGTGTGGTGGTGCAGGCCTGTAGTCCCAGCTACTGGGGAGGCTGAGGTGGAAGGACCACCTGAACCCAGGAGGTCAAGGTTGCAGTGAGCTGTGATTGTCGTGATCATGCCACTGTACTCCAGCCTGGATGACAGAGTGAGATCCTGACTCGAAAAAAAAAAAAGGAATAAAGACAACATGAATTACTACCATCAAACAACAAAGAAAGCTTACTGTTATCTCCACAAAGGGTAGATTTTTTTTAAAAATCTACAAAATTAAGGAACTACTTTGAAGTTATTACAAGTGCCTCAGTTTTAGAAGTGAGGAAACAAACACCTAAAAGTTGAGTGAAGTCCAGATTTTCCAACTCCCAAACCAAAGTCTTCCTACCACCATGTGCTGCCTTTCCCACAGATCCCTCTACTTCTTCCTGTCCCTAGCAAGTCTCAGTGCTGTGCTAAGCCATGGGTGGGGTTCAAGGACGGGGCCCCGACATGACTTCTAGCCTTCTGACTGGCACTATATCGTGCAGGTGTGGGTAACGGGGATGCAGGTCCAGGAAGAGGCCCTGGCTTGGAGAGGAACCTCATCGTGAGTTCACTCAAGGACATGAGTCTGTGGAATCTTGTGAGAACCCAAGTAGAGGTACTCAATGCACAGTGAATTTACTGACTTGAGAACTCAAGAGAAGACCCTGTCTGATATGCCCACACTGGGCCTGCAGCCTCACAGAATCACCCTGTAAATCAGATGGATACGAGTCTTATTGTCTAAAGTCCAATCCCAACTGGGGAGGCCCAAGGAGATACAAGGCATACCTTGAAGAAAAAGAATCCTTATCCCAATCACTTCCAGACAAGAAGCATATCTGTTCTGCCACAAATTTCAGGGCATAACCTACTAAATGAAATCCCTAATGTAAAAAACAAACAAGTAAGCTGAGCGCAGTAGCTCATGTCTGTAATCCCAGTACTTTGGGAGGCCAAGGTGAAAAAACTGCCTGAGCCACATGGCAAGACCTCATCTCTACAATAAATCAAAACATTAGCTGGGCATGGTGGTGCATGCCTGTAGCTCCAGCTACTTGGAAGGCTGAGGCAAAGAATCACCTGAGTCCAGCAGGTTGAGGCTGCAGTGGCCAGGAGTGTGCTACTGCCCTCCAGCCTGGCTGACAGAGTGAGACTCCAACCCCCCCTCCCCCCGCAAAATTAAACAGGTCTCCAGGTTTGCTCTTTGCCAGAAAAGATCTTTATGTAACTGGGGTGACTTAAGCAACTGGGTGACTGGTGCAGCTGTCTGTGCGTTAATAAAGAGTAGCGAGCAGAGCTCCATGAATGGAGAGTGTCTGAAGAGGAAGGAGCTTGAGAATGACAATAGAGCTTCTGGAAATACTTGAAAATCTGGTCAATGCACAAGCATGCTCAGTAGTTCTGAATGAGCTATCAGGTCGTTTCTTTCCTACCTACTATTAACTCCAGTTTATAAAGGTCTGTTTGCAAAGAATAACTAACACGATGATGATTATCTACAATATTTTCAAGAAGCTTACCTCACTGAATTGCTCGAACAAAACAGACGGCAAAAAATCCTGCGGGTGTAAGTCAACAGGAGGCCCTGTCCAGTTACTCTGAACGAAAAGCTGCAGACTGCTCACACCAAGTAGGAATATCAGCTGTTGTCTGCGCACAAGGAGGGTTGAAGAAAGAAACATGAACTATTGTCGCCAGATGACCTCAAACACACTATTGCATTTCAGTCTTGTTAAGAAAAATCTAACATTTATCAAGACTATCCTGGAGTATTAAAAAAAAAAATTCTGAAACATAAACAATGTCCAATATCATAGCCATGAGCCACATCTGGCTCTTTTGAATTGACACTAATTAAAACTAAAGACAATTTAAAGTGCAGTCCCTTAGTCACACTGTCCATGTTTCAAGTACTCAACAGCCAAACATGGCCAGCGGCTACAGTACTGGGTGGTGCAGATACAGAACATTTTCAATAGAACTGCTCAGGTACCTGTAACTGCTTCTTGCAGTGTATTTAGCAGCTCTGACATTGCCAGAAGATATATGGACAATGGCCTTTATACAGAGGAAAAATGATGGCATCAAGGTGTTTCTAACCTTTTACTGATATAGTACCACCAAATGCAAGAACAACAAATACCTTAGAAACATGAGTGCAACCTAGGTTTTTCAGACCTGTTTTGGTTTGAGACAGGGCTAGGCAAACTTTTTATAAAGGGACGATTATGGACTATTTCAGGCTTTGCATGTCACATATGTTTTTTCCCCCTCAACTTTTTTATTTTATTTTATTTTTGAGTTGGAGTCTCACTCTATTGCCCAGGCTGGAGTGCAGTGGCACACTCATGGCCACAACAGCCTCGACCTGCTGGGCTCAGGC
>CAUYQG010043689.1:0-10428 GCA_963574415.1 Tarsius wallacei | reverse complement strand
GCACTGACACACTACGACGTGGATGACTCGTGAAAACATCACGCTAAGTGAAAGAAGCCAGACACAGTGACCACGTATTGCGTGATTCCATTTATGTGAAAAGTCTAGAACAGGCAAATCCATAGAGACAGAAAGTAGATTTGTGGTTGAGGGGCAGTGACTCTTTTTTTTTTTTTAGCTGGCGTCTCACTCTGTCACCCAGGCTGGAGGGCAGTGACAAGCTCATGGCCACCGCAGCCCTCACCTGCTGGGCTTAGGTGATCCTTCCGCCTCAGTGATTTCTAATGGGTATGGGTTACTCTTTAAAATGTTGAAAATGCTCTGGAATTCATGGTAATGGTTGCACATATTCTAAATATACTAAGCCCACTGAATTGGACACTTTAAAAGAGTGAATTTTATGGTATTACATCAATTAAAAATAATAGCGACCCCCACTGGATGTGGTGGCTCACATCTGTAATCCCAGAACTTTGGGAGATTGAAGTGAGAGGATCGCTTGAGCCCAGGAGTTCGAGACCAGCCTGGGCAGCATAGTGAGACCGAATCTCTACAGGAAAATCAAACAATTAGCTGAGCATGGTAGCACATGCCTGTAGTCCCAGCTACTTGGGGGGCTGAGGCGGAAGGATTGCCTGAGTCCAGGAGGTCGAGGCTGCTGTGAGCTGTGATCGTGCCACTGCACTCCAGCCTGGGTGGCATAGTGAGACCCAGACTCAACAAAACAATAATAACCAGTTATTATTTTTTGCTTTGATAGTGTTGTTAAATTATCTTTATGGAGGCACAAAGTTACCCTCCAGCTTAGCGGAGAATGAAAATTCTTAAGAAAACATTTCAGTACATTGAGCAAGATCTGGGTTTTTTTCATTTAATTTTTTTTTTAAGAGATAAGGTCTTGTTATGTTTCCCAGGCTTGCCTCGAACTTCTGGACTCAAGTGATCCTCTTGTCTCAGTCTCCCAAAGTGCTGGGATAACAAGCCTGAGCCACTGCCCCCAGCCAGGATGTGTTTTTCACAATTTTTTTTTTTGAATTGGAGTCCCACTCTGTCGCCCAGGGTGGAGTGCAGTGGCACACTCATGGCCACTACATCCTTGACCTGCTGGGTTCAGGCGATCCTTCTGCCTCAGCCTTCCAAGCAGCTGGAATTACAGGCACGCGCCACCACGCCCAGCTAATTTTTTGATTTATTGTAGAGGCAAGATCTCACCAAGTGGCCCAGGCTGGTCTCGAACCCTTGTACTCAGGCAATCCTCTCACCTCCGCCTCCCAAGTGCTGGGATTACAGGCTTGAGCCATTATGCCTGGCCTCAGGGTCTGTTTTTAAAGAAACTCCAGCACCTGATCTGAGAAAGTACCTTCCTAGTGAGAATAACAGAGATTTCTCTGCCTATATTTTCATTTCTAATAAACCCCACGCTGCATGAAGGGAAGAGGTCTGTCCTTGACTGGGGGGTGATGCCCTCCACCTATAGTCCCTGCAACCCTTCTGCAAAGGGTCAGTGAATGACCCGAAGGGTGCATGGGGGGCAGGGAGTAGAGAGATTGCAGAGGCCAGGTCCAGGTCAAGGATAAGAGAACATAGAACTGTCCAGCGGGATTGAGGCAGACCGGCTCAGGGCCCTATTAATGCCTCTAGGCTGCTTTGAGGGAGGGCAGACAGGCAGCAACAAAAGTCTTCAGGGAGTGACCGGCTGAAAGTTTCAGCTTGATGACGGGAAGCACTTTCACCCTAGCAAAGCTGAGTCGGAGCAGAGAGGGCTGCTCCTGTCCTGAGGGAGAGCAGATTGTAGGGCCTGGGCAGTCCTGCCAGGGAGCCTTCTGCCCAGGGCAGGGGACTTGTGCAGGGACTCTGGGGACCCTTTGGACTCCGATGGCTGGGTCTCCCAGAGCACAGGGCACTGAAAAGGGTGGCCCCGCAGTCCCTGGTGGAGTGGAAAAAGGATTGTCCACCCACCCCCTTACAATCACCGTCCAATATTCTTTGCAAACTCAGCTGCATGGCACAGCCTGTTCAGCAATAGACCACGAACAGCACTTGTTCACTCAGATCTCCCCCCTTCCACCTTCATCCCACTTCATAAGAGCAGCTAACAACAAGCCACTCCCTCTCCCACTCAGTCTACCCGGCTACACCCTCCATGCTGCAGGCCTGACCAGGCTAGGACAAGTTGCTGAGCCAGCCAGTGGCAGAGAGTGGACAGCTGGCAATGAAAAGCTGGTGAGGTGGGAGCAGAGAGCCTCAGGAAGAGACACTTGGCTGCACTGGGGGGCAGCAAGACCACAGCCAGCTCCTGGTCTGCATGCATCCTCTCCTGATGTGCCTTAGGAATACTCACTCCCAGGACTGTTTTTATACAATCATCCAGGATCTGTGAAGGGTTGGTTCCAGGACCCCCGCAGATATCCAAAGCCACGGATCTCGATTCTTTTCTATAAAAAGGCATAATATTTGCCTATAACCTACCCACATCCTCCCACGTACTTTAAACTATCTCTAGATTACCAATAATAGCTAGTGCCACGCAAATGCTATATAAATAGTTGTTATACTGTGTTGTTCAGGGAACACGGACAAGAAAAAGAGTCTGTTCATGTTCAGTACAGACGTAACCATCTGGGTTTTTTTTCTGATGTTTTCCATCTGAGGTTGCTTGAATCCAGGGATGGGGAACCCACGGACAAAGACCTACGGTGTCGTTCAAATGGGGGTCTTCTGGCGTGGTGGCGCCCCCGTGTGGCCCACTGATGCTTTCGCGTGACAGCCTCTCCTGACAGTGGTTCCAGGAACCAAGGCACCCGGGCTTCTTGGCAGCTCCAGGTGGAGGCAGGAACAGGGCCCGATGCTGTATTGCCAGTTTATGGCTGGAGAGCCTGGGGGTCTTCAGTCCAAAACCTGCATGGAACCTGGGGCACAGCCCGCACTGCAGGGTCACCAGGGGCTGTCACACCCCATGTCTGAACCTTCCTAAGGACTCAGGGTGGCCAGACATGTGGGTGAAGAGCTTGAGACTGGGAGGGTGATTAAAAGGTCACCTAGTGAGAGGCAGAGCCAGGGTTGGCACACAGGCCCAGCGCTGGCTCACAGGGTTGCTGTCCCTGCAGCTGGTCAAGACCGCGGAGCTGGACCCCTCCAGGAACTACATCGCAGGCTTCCACCCGCACGGGGTCCTGGCGGCTGGAGCCTTCACTAACCTGTGCACTGAGAGCACTGACTTCTCATCGGTCTTCCCGGGCATCCGCCCCCATCTGATGATGCTGACCTTGTGGTTCCGGGTCCCCTTCTTCCGGGATTACATCATGTGCTCGGGTGAGTCCTTCCACCCCTGGGTAGCTCAGGAAGATGAGGCTGGAGATGTCGGAGGAGGGATTAGAGACTGGCAACAGTTCTGTACTTCTTCCAAGAACATGTGCAGTAGCAGAAGGAGGCTAGACCCAAAGAAGCACTTCCTGTGGCACTGTGCTGGGCATTGAGCCCAGTGAGGGGTTGGGAAGAGGGAGAGAACTCAGGGAAGTCCCAGCGGGAGTGGGATGCGGTGGGGGACCCCAGGCCTCTGTTGGCACTGCTGGTGATCTCTTTTTTGGGCTACACCCACCCTCACAGTCCTGTTCCCCCGCCCCATGCCTGACCCACCTTCCTCTCTCCCTAGGGCTGGTCACGTCAGAAAAGGAGAGCGCTGCTCACATTCTGAGCAGGAAGGGCGGTGGGAACCTGCTGGCCATCATCGTAGGGGGCGCCCAGGAGGCCCTGGATGCCAGGCCTGGAGCCTTCACGCTGCTACTGAGGAACCGCAAGGGCTTTATCAGGCTCGCCCTAACACACGGGTATCAAGCCTCTGGGAAGAGCACTCTGGGTTCTGTTGGCGATTGGCAAGGGTTATTATATTTTGGTGGGAAGACAGCAGAGATGAATGCAGATTCTATTTTGGCAGGGAGATTCTCAGTCCGTTCACAGTGAAGATTAGGCTTTGGTGTCTCCAAAGTTTCCCCTACGGAAGACTAGGTGGGAAGGAACATATTCTGCGAAGCTGGCCCTAGACCTTTGGCTTAGAAGAATGGGGCATGTTGCCGAGGGGCTCTCCTACCTTGGGGTGAAGCATCACGGAGAAACGGGTGCTGGCTGGGGTGGGAGAGGTTTCTCCAGGGAAAAACTGCAGATTTTTGTACCTGGGAGGACTCTGGTCTATCATGGTACAACTGGGAAGGTGTGGCCCTGAGAGGGACCTGCCCAAGGTCAGAGAGGGGGGCCCTGCAGGTCTGGGAGATAACCCAGGCCTCCTGCTTCTGACCCAGGGCTCCGTCCTCTGCGCCACTTTCCGACCACGGAGTCCCCGTGGAAAGTGAGGGGATCTTTCCGCTCGGCCTTCTCTGGGCCTCCCACATGCCCTCTCTCCTCTGTCTCCCTCCAGGGTGCCTCTGGTGCCGATCTTCTCCTTTGGGGAGAATGACCTGTTTGAGCAGGTTGAGAACTCTTGTGGCTCCTGGTTGCGCACTATCCAGAACCGGTTGCAGAAGGTCATGAGCATCTCCCTCCCACTTTTCCATGGCCGTGGCGTCTTCCAGTATAGCTTTGGTTTACTACCCTACCGCCGGCCCATCACCACCGTGGGTGAGTTAAAAATCAAACTAGGACTGGGTGCAGTGGCTCACACCTGTAATCCCAACATTTTGGGAGGATCGCTTGAGCCCAGGAGTTCAAGACTAACCTGGGCAACATAGCAAGACCCCATCTCTTTAAAAAATTGCTGAGAGTAGGTAAGTTAGAGGGACAGGGCATGGGCTGTGCATGGCAAGGGAACATGGAGATGAACCAGACACACCCCTCTCCTCACAGACCTCACTTTCTGGCCTGGGAAATACACACAAACAGATAACCTGAATACAGGATAGTCTGGGATACGACGTTAGCAGAGGCACAAAGGACAATAGTCATTACTGAGCAACTGTTGTGTGCTGGGACTACACTGGCTGCCCTCCGCGAAGCAGCTCAGTTTATCCTAACAGCTTTCCAGGCAGGGATTCTTATCCCCATTTCATCAATGGTAAGCTAAGGATCAGAGAAGTTAATTAACTTCCAAAACATCACACTGCCTTCGAATAACAAAGCTGAGGTTTGAATCAGGATCTGTTTGACTTTATTATACCAGAGAAGAGAGAAGGAGGGTTTGTCTAACCCAGGGAATCTATGGAGGCTTATTTGGAGAAGCTGGATGCAGGGGAAGGGCATTCCAAGTATGTTACAGCTGTGTGTAAAATAGCAATCCGCAGGCTCTGAATTAAGACCCGAGAGATTTTCCTGTAAGAAATGGGCATGAGCCGGGCTCGGTGGCTCAGCCTGTAATCCCAGCACTTTGGGAGGCCGAGGCGAGTGGATTGCCTGAGCGCGCGGGTTTGAGACCTGCCTGGGCAACTTGGTGAGACCTCGTCTCTACAATAAATCAAAAATGAGCCGGGTGTGGTAGTGCGCGCCTATAGTTCCAGCTACTTGGAAGGCTGAGGCTGAAGGATCGCAGGTGCCCAGCAGGTTGATGCTGGGGTGGCCATGAGTGTGCCACTGCACTCCAGCCTTGGCGATGGAGTGAGACTCCAACTCCATTTACTGCATTGACTAAACACCATTTTTTCCACCTATTTGGATGTCTCTTTTGCTTTCTTCTTAGATTCCACCTGGGTTCCTCTGACAGTTTGTAGAGAAAGGTCCATTATCTCATCTCTATCCATCCATTTATTTGTTAATTGAGCACAGGCTTGGTAACTCCCTTTATCATGAGCTTCCCTGTGTCGTGGGATAATATTTTCATGAATTTTATTTTTTATTTTATTTATTTTGAGTCAGAGTCTCACTCTACCCCAGTCTGTACTGCAGTGGCACGATCATGGCTTACTGCAACCTCGAATTCCTGGGCTCAGGTGATCCTTCTGCCTCAGTCTCCTGAGTAGCTGGGACTATACGTGCCACCATGCCTGGCTAATTTTTTTATTTTTTCATAGAGATGAGGTCTCGCTGTGTTGCCCAGACTAACATCTTCATTAATTTTAATACTGCTATGACTCCAGAGCTATTCCCAAGAGAAGAGGGCAGAGAAGCTGCCCTCCCAGCCAGGCAGAACCAGCAGAGGGAGACTAATTAGAACCTTCCTGATTCCTTGCTAGGATGAGGGGATGCTGCAGGTCAGCGTGGAAGGATTGAGTAGGGAGAGCTTCCTGGGCTGTGAGCCCCCATCCTAGAAATACAAGCACTTCCATCACGGCACCTTAGACTTGCAAATCACATAGCCTGAAGGTGAAGAGCACACCTCCAGGGTTTAAAACCTGGCAGTGGTTCTTCCTGGCTATATGGCCTTGAGTGAGTTACTTAACCTCTCTGAGCCTCATTGCGTCACCTGTCAAATAGGAATAACGACAAGTGTTTATCCCCATAGAATTTAAGGAAATGACGCATGTAAAGCACCCGGCATATTGCAGGGCACACAGAAATCTGGTTGTTATTAAACTAGAATCTCGCCGGGCATGGTGGCTCAAGCCTGTAATCCCAGCACTTTGGGAGGCCGAGGCAAGTGGACTGCCTGAGTCCTGGGGTTTGAGACCAGCCTGGGCAACTTGACAAGACATTGTCTCTACAATAAATTTTAAAAAATTAGCCAGGCGTAGTGGTGCACACCTGTGGTTCCAGCTATTTGGAAGACTGAGGCAGAAGGATCACCTGAGCCCAGCAGGTCCATGCTGGGGTGGCCGTGAACGTGCCACTGCTCTCCAGCCTACACAACGGAGTGAGACTCCTACTAAAAAAAAACGAATCAAAAACAGAATCTCAGAGCTGCCCTAGTGTCTTAGAAACTGTTACCTGAGATTAGAGTTGGAAGGGATGGCAGAGTGAGTACTTCCCTGCAGGGATGACAGTGGAGGTGGGCAGCTGCCCCAAGGGCCCCTGTGACCCAAGTGGTCCCCACCCTGGGCCACTATCTATCTCTGTGCCTTGCAGTGGGAAAGCCCATTGAAGTGCAGAAGACGCTGCATCCCTCGGAAGAGGAGGTGAACAAGCTGCACCAACGCTACCTCAAGGAGCTGTGCAACCTCTTCGAGGCCCACAAGCTCAAGTTCAACATCCCCGCTGACCAGCACTTGGAGTTCTGCTGAGCTCCTCCAGCCAGAGGAGGGGCCGCCCCGAAGGGCAGGGCTAGCTTAGGGAGCCCAGCAGGAGGCGCTGTGCTCTGTGAAGGCTTCCCGGGGGCATCTGTTGAAGGGACATTCAGAGCCTTCCTGACTTCCGCAGATCCAGCCCGTGTCAGGCCACAAGAAAGGGCTGGCAGAAGAGGAGACTCCACCGACTCTGGCACTGCGATTGGCACTCCTGCTGTGTGACCTCGGCAAGCCCTCACTCCTTGGCCTCTGCTTGTCGGTAAAATGAGAGAGGGCTGCAGGGGCTGGAGTCTGGGGTCTGTGTCCTCTGTTGTAATGTCACTCAAACACTGGAAAGGGAAATGTAGGGGAAAGCACGCAGCAAGGTTATCTTCCTCTAACCTTGAGTGACAGCACAAAGAAGCCACCAGCTCCAGTCCCTTCTCCTACAAGCCCCCTCATCCCGCTCCCCGCATGTCCCAGTCCCTCCCTCCCCGGGCTGGAGAGGAGAGGAGGATGTAAGCCCCTGCACTCGCCCTAGGTGCCTTGGAGTTCCTGGGTCCTCCCACGATCGAGTGGCCGCCTGCAGAGCCCAGAAGGCAGAGAGGGAGAGCTACTCTGTTACTGACTGGCAGTATGACTGTGAGCAGGCTGCTTACCCCTCCCTCTGAGCCTCAGTTTCCCTAACTAAGCCGACTTCTGAGTCTCAACTCACACTGCCTAGGTGGAGAGTTCCATGAGGGCGCCACTTACTCGCCCTTTGTAACTTTAGCCCCTGACCTTGGCACAAGATGGGGGGTGGGGATGGGACGTCATAAACATAAGTTCAATAAAGGAGAGAAATCTGTCGTCGTGTTTTTCTCTTTCTTCCTACCCCCAATCGAGGGAGTTAGGGCCTCACCTTTGACTCCCAGCCTGGCCCTGTGGCCCTGTCTCCCCCCTTTCCCGAAGTCGGATCAGGCTGGGCCAGAGAAGGCCGTGTTGATCTCTTCCTTCCTGACCCATCGACCCTACGCTTACCACCTCTGGCCCCATTCTGTTGAGAAAGAAGAGGGAACGGATATGCTAAGTCTCAGGGTAGACCAGCAGTGCAGAGAATGACTACCAGATGTGAGATGCACGTCTGCAGGGGGGGTGAGATGGGGACAGGCGCCCTGACCAGAGGAATTCTGGATTCCTGGGCTGGGGACATGCATCAGCAGTGAGGGAACGGGGATGGCTGGGGAGGACCAGGGCTTGTGACCCTCACTCTCCAGCGGGGAGGCAGACCCTTCCCTGCCAGGAGTAGATCACACTGATCACTACAGCATGAGTCTGGAGAAATACTCACTGGGATTCTACCCTGGCTTCACCTCTTTCAGTGAACCCGGGCAAGTCACATCACCTGCAGACCTTGACTTTGTTATGTGAGAAATAAGGATGTCCGTGTCCACCTCCAGTCCTGTGCCTGAAGTGATAAGTCAATCCACTTTCTTTTTTTTTTGAGTTGGAGTCTCACTCGGTTGCTCAGGCTGGAGTGCAGTGGCACACTCACTGCCAACCTAGCATTGACCCGATGGACTTCATCGATCCTTCTGCCTCAGGCTTCCAAGTAGCTGGAACTACAGGCACACGCTACCACTCCCGGCTAATTTTTTGGATTTATTATAGAGATGAGATCTCGTCAAGTTGCCCAGGCTGGTCTCGAACCTGCAGGCTCAGGCAATCCACTCGCGTTACACATTCTTTATGGGCTGACGTGCAGTTCGTGTAAATCAGAAGTCAGATGACACACAAGCCCGGTGTCTTGTGAAGTGCCTGTTATTACCATATTTGGCAGCGTGGTCTAAGGGCCACCAGAGGGGTGGGAATAAGGAGCAGGAGAGTTCCCAGAAGGGATGACGGAAAACTTAGAGGAAGCGATACAAGGGCAGGGCCTTGAAGGTAGGGCAAGACGCACAAAGGCGATGAATAGTGGGCCATAGTAGTGACCTGCTGCTGCTTAACAAACTGCTTCAAGCCCTGACGACTGGAGACAGCGAGGGTTTGTGGTTCCTCACAGTTCTGTGGGTCACCGGGTGGCTTCTCTGGGATTCTTACAGTGGGTCACCTGGGAAGGCCCAGCCGCTCGCTGCATGGACAGTGGGCCCCTCTCGACTGGTCTTTTAGCATTTGGTGGCTGGCTGACTCCAGAAAATGAGAGCCGTGGTTGCAAGGACTCAAGTCCAAGGTGCACAACCTACTGAGTGCAGTGTCCACTGTGTTCTATTGGTCAAAGTGAGTCACAAGGGATGAGGAGTGGGATTTAACTCTGGACGGGAAGAGCAGCAGTGTCATATGGCAAACAGGTGTGAGCTGGGGTGCAGTGGCTCACAGCTGTAATCCCAGCACATTGGGAGGCAGAGGTGGGAGGCAAGAGTTCGAGACCAGCCTGGGCAACATAGTAAAAACTCATCTATACAAAGAAAATGTAACAAAAATTAGCTGAGCGTGGTGGTGCACGCCTGTAGTCTCAGCTACTCAAGAGGCTGAGGCAGGAGGATCACCTGAGCCCAGGAAGTTGAGGCTGCGGTGAGCTGTGATCATGCCACTGCACTCCAGCCTGGGCAACGGAGTGAGACTCCGACTGAAAGGAAAAAAAAGTGTGGGCACATGGAGGATTCTTACTATTGTCTTTGCAAACAATCTACCAAAATTAAAAACAGGCAGCCTGCAGCACTCCCTTCCCCCCCCCCCCACTGTGTGCGCACACACACATACACTGGAATTCCCTGTGTGACCCTGATAAAGTCATGGTGCAGGCCAAGGGCCCCAGTTTAGCCTGTGCCCATCTCCCTCTTGTCCTCCCCATCCCTTGTGTCCCCCCCATCCCTCCCTACTCAGAATCCTCCCATGGCTCTCCATTGGCCCCA
Source organism: Tarsius wallacei (assembly GCA_963574415.1). Classification (NCBI taxonomy): domain Eukaryota; kingdom Metazoa; phylum Chordata; class Mammalia; order Primates; family Tarsiidae; genus Tarsius; species Tarsius wallacei. The sequence continues at coordinate 416 of CAUYQG010043689.1, read as the reverse complement.
GGCTGGGGTTTGTGCCAGTCTGGACCCCAGCAGGAACCAGAGGGTCATGGGAGGAGGGTTTAATCAAGGAACCGTCTTCTGATGTGTAAGCATGGTTCCCACCATGCGGCCTGGAAGGACAATGGTTCCCTGAACCATTGGTTAGATGAGAGTCTTGCACGGGGCCGGGGACCCTGAAAGTATTTGGGCGCTAATAACGACTCCACACCCGTTGGGGACCAAGAGATTTATTAAAGTGGTGGCTACAGAGCTAGAGGGGTGGGGAGAGAGAGAGAGAGTTATGCAGGGAGGGGCTGGATTTATTAGTTTAGCGAGGGCAGGAAGAGGTCGTGCTAGCATCCTATTGGGTAGAGCAGAGGGGAAATAGGGCGGGCCGAGATTACTATTGGAGGGTCACAGGAAGAGATTGTTGACTA
>CAUYQG010043679.1:0-13073 GCA_963574415.1 Tarsius wallacei | reverse complement strand
CACGCCCGGCTAATTTTTTTGATTTATTGTAGAGATGAGGTCTCGCTTGCCCAGGCAGGTCTCAAACCCGCGGGCTCAGGCAATCCACTCACCTCAGCCTCCCAAGGCGCGGGATTACAGGCTGAGCCACCGAGCCCGGCTCTATGCTTCTTTCAAATTAGACTGCACTTCAGCTCCCTTCACAGAGTGTCACTATAATTTATTTTGCATTAATCTGACATATATAATCTCCCCAGAGACTGCTTCAAATGTTTTCTCTTCACCCAAGACTCACTTAATAACAGCTCACTTTTCTTAAGCTCTCTTCAAGCATAGCAGTCCTATAAAACTCAGATTAAAATATTTAAATGAATCCCACATATGCAACAAAGATGAATTATTTTTTGCAAATTATTCTCAATTTCTGTAAGATAATACAAATGGTGCTTTAACTCTTTTAAAAAATATATTTAGGTTATTTTTGCCCTTCCATTACACTTAGAATAAAAAATCTGTAGTGGTTTAAAAAGCTGAAACTATTAAAACACAATAATTGACATTTTAGCACTGATCTCAAGCTGTTACATGAACAATGAATCACCAAAGTTGCCAATTTTGCACTCTGAAATAAAAATGTTTTATACAATAAAAGTTTATGTTCCTGGTGGCAGCCAATTTATTATTTTATTTAGAAAAATTCATTTAACATCCAGCTGTTGTATGCTAGGTATATTTTGAAATAAGTTTGTCACTTAAATATTGATTTACACATCTTAAAAATATTTAAATAAGTTGATTATTTTATTTTAAGTGGCTTTGCAGAATCAGGAAAAAGGATGTTGTGCTCATTTTTATTGCTATATCATGTAAAATTGACAGTTTACCCATGGACAAAAAAATCAGTTCACTAAAATTCATTATACCGTCCCATTCCAAGTTATATTGAAAAATAATTATGCAATGCATTCCACAAAATAATTTTAATCCCACTCAATTTTATAAGTTTAGACCATGCATTACTTTATATCTTGCAATTTGTAATATAACATTTGTTGTCTAGTCTGCAACTTCCAATATCTGTGTTTAATTAGCCAGTGCTGTGGATTTTCACAAGAAGTATTTTTTATCCTGTCCGTGACTGTGTGCTGAAAAAAAAATGGTAACCTAGCAGAAATCCTCACCCTAATAATATAATGATGTGCATATATATTCAATGACATATAATGTAGTTGATATGCATATATTTTACCATGCTCAGTGGGGGAAGAAAAAAATCTTACATGGTTTTCTTTATCAGAATGGTGATAAGTTCAATTTTGTTTTTTAAGAGTCTATTTTTCTGAGGTTTTTCCTAAATAGTGAGAAGTACATGGTGTACAAGCCCCTGGAAAAGAGCTTTAATTTTCAATTTATCGCACAAACTACTGAGGTGTGAATTTTCAAAATCTGCATGGTCTATTGATAGGCTAGGAACTCTATTCTCTTCATGCAAAAAGTGGGTACAGGGTTTCTTGACACAAATTCCAAGACCACACTATTAGTTAATGACATTTAATTCCTCCAGCATATCTATAAATCGGAGTTCCTGTCAAGTTGTAGGATGCTTCATGGTAGTGAGGTGGATGTTCCATGAATTTGTAGAGCCCATTTTTTCCCCTAGCCTAGAAAGTTTAACCATTTTTCCCCTAAGGATTAAATGGTTGTGACCTTCATTTCTGCCCATAGCTCCTTTATACATCTTTAAAAAATGTCTCAGCAGGACTTCTTTTTCTGGTAACTTACACGTCTTAATATTTTTAAACAATCTTTATACTTTTGGAATTGTTTTAGATTTTCAAAAAGGTTGGAAATTTATACAAAGAGTTCCTGTACACTCTTAGTCCAGGTTCCTTTAATGTTAATGTACCTTGGTACATTTGTCAAAATTAAGATATCAATATATGTTTACTATTACCAATTAATCTCCAGACTTTACCCTGATTTCATCAGTTTTTCTATTAACATTATTTTTATGAAGCAGTATCCAATCCAGGATACCACATTGCATTTCATGCCATTTGATTTTTAAAATTTTATTATAGAGATGCGGGGTACAAGTGGGGATTAACTGCATAAGTAGGCTGCATGCAGGTGAAGTTTGAGCTTCAACTGGCCCTCAATCCCCCCGTAGTGGACCAGGTACCCTTTATGTTGTCACATATCCCCCAGCCTCTTCCCTTCTTCCCTCCCTCCCCTAGCAGTGCCCACTGACTGTTGATCCCTCCTTTGTGCTCCTGTGTCTATTGTTCAGGGCCTGCTTATGAGTGAGAATGTGCAGTATTCAGTTCTTTGTTGCTGTGATTGATCACTTAGTATGATGGTGTCCAACTCCATCCAATTTGCTGTGAAGTCCATGAGTTTGTCCTTGTTTATGGCTGCAACAGGAAAAAATTAAATCAAGGGTATCCAGATTCTTAATACTATTTTCTTCAGAAATTGGTAAGTTAGTATAATTCCAATTTTTCCCAGTTTTTCATAGTAGCAGAATAAAAATAAATATTTCAGTAAATGTCCCTGCCACAGTAGTTTACAAAGCCCTTTTTCATAGAGTAATGCGTTTTATCCATAAACGTGTTTTTATTGGGGGAACTGATACTTACTTAGAAAAGGGGTGAGATTATCTGCATCTTGTAAATGTATCATTGATATTAGAACTAATTTTATTAGCATTATAACTAATACTGGGAAACTTTCCACAATATTATGTTGCTGCTACCCCCTTCTCTGAGGCCAGCAGAGGCTCATAGAACTTAGAAAATTGCCACTTAAACATTATTATATTATATAATGGAATGAAAAAAATGGATAGAATACAAATAAATTAGCTATTTTTGAATATGTAAAGTATATATTAGGTACTGGTGGTATAAGATAATAGGGTGATAGTGGTATAGATGATAGGGACAAAAAACATGCCAGTATTCTGAAACTGGTGATAAATGTCAGCAGTCAACCAAATCCAATTATAATAGATTTAAAGAGATTGTCCAAATTTCTTTATTATGTTACATCTTTACATCCAGTGTTTGGACATTTGCATAGCAGTTGAATTAGCTCTCAGATGGTAAAACATACAAGCAACACTGTTCTTAGAAGGAACCTAAATTTTGCCCTCCATTTTCTGTTTTAACTAGAATTTATGCTGTCTATGTAGGATTCTTTAATTAGGAGAGTTTAAATAATATTTGGAAATATACCTATGTGGCCATAGCAATATTTTTTTGTTTTATTTTGTTTTTAAATATGCAGGGTTCAATTAGGGGTTAGGCAGATAAGTGGTCATTGTACAGGTGAAGTTTGGGCCTCCCATTGATCCTCACTTCACCTGGTTTGGGACCAGGTACCCTTATTAATATTATGTCCCTCCCACCCCCACCAGTGACACACTACTGCCAATCCCTTTCAAATAGTATTATGATAAATGTTCAGGGTCCACTTATGAGTGAGAACATGTAGTACTCAGTTCTTTGTTTCTGTGATAGATCATTGAGCATGAAAGACTCTAAATACATCCAAGTTGCTGTGAAGTCCATACTTTTGTCCTTCTTTATGGCTGCATAATTTTCTGTTGTGTATATGTTCCATTTTTTAAAAACTCCAGTCTGCTTCCAATGACAGCATGGTCGGTTCCATGTTTTTGCTATTGTGAATAGTACTGCAACAAACATGCGTGTGCAGGTATCATAGCCATAAGTTTAAGCAAAACATAACAATTTGGAATAGTTTGTTAGAAAACAAGAATTAAGTGGTAAGCTTCAAAAGTAGGAGTAAAGTTATTTTTTATCCCAGAGTCAGCCTGCTTTTGAGAGCCCTTTGCATTACAAACTTCCAAAAATTAAAGCTGTTAAAGAATCCAAATATTGTAATTCATGGAACACCCACTCTGAACAATATTTACACTTGGTTTATTTGTCTCTAAGTAAAGAAAAGTTTCTGCCTAAAGTGACTATTTTATAGTCTGTTTCATGATGGGTAATTGGCCAAACTTTATAGGTTTTTATGTTTTGGTTACTATGAGGCATATAAAAAATTGTATAAATATAGAACTTTATTTTTAAAAGATAAAAACTTAACATAGTTCAGAAAAGAGAATAGAAACAAAAAACATTTCCACACTTTAACTTCATCCTCCCTTTATTTTGACTTTTAATTGTCTCAATGTACATATTTTTATATTACCTATCTTTTAGCTAGTTTCTATAGCTATTACTGTTTTGAGATTCATCTTTAGGGCTTCATACTAGAATTATGAATAGATACACATCACATTTACAGTATTAGAGTGTTCTGGGTGTATCTACATAAACAAGTTTACCAAGGTGCTTTATTACTTCAAATACTTTTCTTTTCGATTTGGATATGTAGTTTATTTGAAAAGTAAATTAGAGAGAGACAGAGAAAATAAAAAGAGATTCACCTCCCCAAGGTAGGGAAGGGGGCTAAAACAGGAAACATGGCCTGACCATAATTCAAAGAGCACATGACCACACCATAGCTTAGCAAGGCAATGGCCACAATGGTGGTGGCATTGGCCTAGCAATGCATTAGTGATTTTTTCACATTCATTATGTTTTGTTTTGTTTTGTTTTTTTCAGATTTCCTTTAGCATTTCTTGTAAGGTCAATTTTGTGATGATGAATTCAGTCAGCTTTTGTTTGTTTGAGAAAAACTCCATATTGTCTTCATATTTAATAACATTTCTGGATGCAGTATTCTAGGAAGACAGGTTTTTTGTTGTTGCTGTTTGTTTGTTTGTTTTCTAGCAATATGAAGATCACAGTTCTCTCCCTTTTGACCTGTATGGATTCCATTGAGAAGTTTTTTGCCAGGCAAATTGGGGCTCTTTTACATGTTGTTTGCTTCCTTTTTCTTGCTGGATTTAGGATTCTCTTTGTTCTTGACTTGTCTCTTTGTCCTTGATTATTATACTTCTTGAGGCAGTCTTATTTGGGATAAATCTATTGGGTCCTCTGTGACTTTTCTGTGCCTGGATATTCATATATTTCTCAAGTTTTGGAAAGTTTTATGTTATTATTTGTTTGAATGAGCTTTCTATTGTTTGCTGTTCCTTGACTCCCTCTTGAATACCAAAAATTCTTAAATTTGGTTTTCTGAGATAATTTCCTGTAACTTGTAGGCAAACTTTATTGCTTTTCACTCTCTTTTTTCTTTTCTATGTATTTTTAAATTGCCTGTCTTTTAGCTCACTGATTATTTCCTCTGCTTGATTCATTCTGCTGTTGAGAGACTCTAATGACTTTTTCAGTTCAGCAGATGTGTTTCTCAGTTCCAAGATTTCTGTTTGATTTTCTTTATTATTTCACTCTCTTTGCTAAATTTCTCTCACTCATTTTGGAATTACTTTTCTGTGTTACCTTAGAGATCGTTGAGTTCCTTTAAAACTGCAGTTTTGATTTCGTCAAAGAGCTCACATATCAATATCACATTAGGGTCAGTTATTTGTTCCTTGCTTTGTTAGTTTGGGGAGATCATGCTTCCTCGTTTGCTGTTGTATCTTGTGAATGTACATCTAGGTCTTTGCATTGGAGGAATAGTTACTTATTCCAGTCTTCTCTGTCTAGCTTCTTTTACATTTTATTGGATATATTTTTTGAAGGTTTTTTACTGCTAGGCCACTGTCCCCTTTTTGACTTTGGGTGGTGCTTTAATCCCAGATTTGTCTTGAATCTAATAAATAATCTGAGTTCTGTCCTTCCTGAACTGTGGAGGTCCTATAGGGGATATCTCAGTAGTCTGGGAAGGTTGGGTATAGATTTCTGTCCAGAAGACCTGTGGGATGAACCTACTAGAGAGTGGTGATTCTGAACAGTCACTCTGACTTGTCATTCCTTTGGCTGAGTTACAGAACAATATTTCCAAGACTGGGAATCGTAATCCCACCTCTCCCGTGTGTTTCTGCTTCTCCATAGAATTATTTCTCCATTTAGCTTGTGCTTCCCATGGGTTAAAACAAGGACAAATCCCTTGATAGGGAGCCCAAAATAGCGCAGAAACTGGTTGTCCACGCTGATCTCATTTTACTGTAGAAACAGTGATTTGGAGAAATATTTTCACACACTTGGTGCTGGGCATAAGTGAGGAAGGACATTGCAGATGTGGAAGTCTGATTCTCTTACCATCTGCATGGAGTAGTTATTATTATTATTATTATTATTATTTACTTTCATTTGGCCCCCAGAACAGACTCATTTTCATATTTGAGTTTTGGGATATTTCTGGTCATATGCTTAGCATTGTATACTTGTCTCCGTTTTTCAGTGGTGGGGAGTGAAGCCAGCTTGCTACTACATCATGTTTTTTTTCTAGTTAAATTTTAAAAATGAACTGGAATTAAAAAAAGAAATAATTTTTCCTTCTCTCATTTTTAATAATTCTTTTAAAACTCATCAATTTTCCTTTTTGATTTGATTTTGACTATGAGAAAAAAGTATTCAAAGGCACATTCTATGAAAGCATAACCTTTGCTTGTTAAAAAATGCAAATTAATTTTTTAACAAATATTAATACATTTTACCTATCTTTGCTGAGAGAGAAAAATAAGCACAGTTGTTAATTGTCTTCAGTTAAAAATTCCCCCAAAATTATCATTTCCTAATTGCACATAAAGTATATAATCAGACTCTTTTCTTACCCAGATTTTTTGAATTATACAATAAGCCTTATCTCTATTATGTAGGCTTACTGGTCTGATCAAATATGTTCTTTTTTCTCAGTCTGCTTTTCATAGACTTCCTTCCAACTGCATTCTTCTCTCTAGCCTTACCTCTCAAAATTATTTCGTCTTGGCAAATAAAAATATAAAATATTAGGTTATCCATTCATGTATAATTGCATATTTCTATTATGCATATTATTATATTTATGTGTGCTATTTCTACATCTATTGAATATTAAAGAAGGTTTAAAGATTATGTCTAGGGAACAAGAGGTGTAAAAAATCTGATATGGTAAATCAAAAAGAGAATTGTCTTCTGTTTTCTTTTCTAGTCAATGAGAACAGAAATTTTAGTATATTTCTTAGCATAACGATACACATATTTGTGTCCTTAAGAAGTGCTATGTTTGATTACCAGGCAACAAATAAATAGTGAACTGTTTTTTTCATCTTCTAAACTTTATCCCTAGTTTAAACTGCCTTCACTATACATTCACTCTGTCACACAATTTTTTTGAAAACACTATCCTGCAAATTTTATTACAACAACTTAAACTTCATTATATAAATTAACTGAGAATAACTAGGCGGTGAATGTAACAAGGAAATGCAAAGTGTTACTACATTACATGCACTTTAATCCAACTGTGACCATTATTTGCTTGGTTAATTGAAAGTTTATTGAAGCAGAGCATTATTTTATAAGTACATATGTTAAACATTTTTAAAGTAAAATATATGTGTACATGGTTTGTCAAACTTTTGATGTAGCCTAAGGCTTTTTTTATTGGATATGCAATCAAGTCCAGCCATAATACAAATACTTGAACTGCTTAGAGACTTTTGTAGAAAGCTAGGTAGAGAACACTTAAAGGGTTTTATAAGTTTTCCCAATATTTTATACTTTTCTCTTTCCACATTCAATTTGACAGCAACTTGTTTTTAATGACCTGCTTTTATAGAGTCTTCCCAAAGTAAAGTTATTTTTAATAAAAACAACACATTTTAAAAATCATATTTTATCACTTTACATAATATTTAATTAAATTAGATGTGATAATCACAAGGAATTCCATAAGCAGTACCTTAATCTGTTTCAGCTGCTATAGCAAAAAATGCATAAACCGGGGTATCATATAGAAAACAGGAATTAATTTCTCACTGTTCTGTAGGCTGGGGATCAAGTTGATGACAAATTTGGTATCCAGAGAGAGCTCTCTTTCTGGTTCATAGACAGTGACTTATTACTGTGTGCTCTCATGGTTGTAGGGGCTAGCTAACTCTCTGGGGTCTTTTTAAAAAGGGCACTAAACTCATTTGTTAAGTCTTCGCCCACATAATCCAATCATCTCTCGATGGCACCACCTTGCAATACCATCATTTTGGGTCTTAACATTTTGACATGTAAATTTGGGGAGGGAGCACAAACATTCTGATCATAACAGGCAGGTTCAGAAATAATTACAGTTAATGCTTGAAAATCATACAACTTAAATGTTGGAGGGGCATGTGCTTCATTACATGAGGGTGCACTGATAGTTATCAGTGTGCATAGTCACTGTCTAATGTCTTAGAAGGACAAAAGATATGTGTACTCTGATGAGGAAATTCAGTGATCTTAAAAGTATTTGGGACAGCTAAAAATGAGAAAAAAATGTGGTGAGGATGTAGATGGATAGCAAAAATGTTTTTGGCAAATGAAAAACTTTTATATTAATATATGCACAAACATTTGTTACTTTATATTTCTAACAATATCCAATCAAATGCAACCTGAGAATATCTACTCTCAGACATGCTATGCTCTGAAGGGAATTTTCTAAGACATAATGTCCCTGATGGGTTCATTTTCTAATTTGAATCTTCATTAATTACCTTAATCAATTTCACATATGTTCCTAAAATATATTTTTGCAAAGTTGTTATTGAATTTGTACTATGTAACCAGAGCTAAAAATAAGAAATTGTATATCTCAGCTTTTTATCTTGTTTTTCTTTAATGTGTCTTCCAAAGTCCAAAAATAGAAATAATGAAACCAACAACACTTGGTTCAACAAAAGGTAAGATATGTTGAATGAAATCTTTTAAAAGCTTATTTTTGGGGTGAGAGTTATACTTTCATTTTCATCTCCTAATAGCATAATGCCTTGGGAATTCTTATCAGAATTAAAGACTCTTTTGAAATTTTCCCATCATTAAAATACACTTTTAAAACTCCCCGTTAGTCAACTTATCATACAGTGTACTAAAAATACACCAATAGAAATTATATTCAATGAGATGCTCTTTTGCTAGAAGTCTCTATTTTTAGCAAGCAGGTGACTGTTTTGAAATTAAAGGTTGCTTCTATTACATAAAAATGTTCATGCTTTAAAATATTCAGTCCTTTTAAAATGTCATCAATCTTTCCAGAACTTATAACCCCAGAGGTATTCTCCCCACCACCAAGAATTATGAAAGGTCAATTTTCTTTTAAGGAACCGTGATGCAAGATTATACACATCAGGAACTGAAACTCATTTTTACCTGAGTTATATACCAGAATGCTACTCATTCTAAGTGACCAAAGTAACAATGCCCAGTTTCGCTGTGACTAAAACTAATTTTCTACCCTATAGCTGTAGGCTGCTGTCATTTTCTCTTTGCTATCCTTACCTTGGTCATCAACAAACTTTTAAAAGAACATTCATTCATTTATTCATTCATACATTCATTTAATTTCCTGGAAGTATATTTTGCATTTGAAGTGTCATTGGAAGTTTTTAAAGAATGTCATGTTGCAGCTGTGAATTAGAAAGACAAGGTCCAGCAATAGATCTAATAGGTTTTCATTCCCATTTGCCTTTAATTCACTCTAAACCTCAGAAGAATTTTGGCAGATGCTGATACCAGCCCATTTCTAAATAACTGATTTGTAAGCCTGTACATTGGACAGTACATTCATTCTCATTAAGACACCTTTGTGTAAAATTTTTAAATTGAATGCTGCTTTTTTCCAGCGAAAAACAATTTCTGTTCTATTGTCAGTGTTATCACCACAGCTGCACAAGTCTTGAAACAGTAAGATGGCTTAAATCCCAGGTAGTGTGCCAATAAGAGCATTAATATTGCTTTTCTTTGAACCATGAAAATCTGATGGCTATTTTCAGGTGTATGTGTACGTGTGTGCACGCATATGTATATACTCATATATATTTTTCTGGATAGATATAAGATGCTTAACTTTCAAATAATATTAAAATCCCCAGATGTACTTCCTTCAGTACTTTTTAAAATCCACTAACTTAAAAGCAACATTTCCTTGAGATACACACACACACATGCACACACACATTATTATTTAGTACATACACTCTTATTACCTGTACATTCTGCAGTATGGCTGGTAATTTCAACCTCTGCCTTATTTTTTATTACCTTGGATTTCAAATCTTTTGCACTTATTTCACTGTGGGATATAATTGGTAGGTTTGATTGTTGTAACAATCATGACAAAACTGTACTTGTTTTTTAAATATGTTAACCTGATTTTTATTTGACCTTATTATCAGATCTAACTTTCTGTAAGCAAATACTTATGCATGATTTGGAATAACAAAAGAGACATTCATACATCAAAAAACTAATAACTAACTTGTAATTGCTAAATACTAAGAATTCTCTCTTTTTATCATAAAACATTACTACATACATAAAGTACATAAATATGTACAGTATAATAATCAATAATAGGGCACACATCTTAGTGCCACCTGAGTCAAAATATTAACATAATCTATACATATAACATATATTCTTTCCATATCTCAAAATGTGCATGTCCCTAAAATATATGAATGGTTTACATTAGCTTGTTTTTGAACTTTCAATGAATGGCATTAGGGAATTATACTGTAAGTAACTTAAGTGTTTTGATTTTTTTACTCACTACAATACTTTTGGGATTCAGCATGCTAATCTATAGACTATAAGGCATTTATTTTCATAGCTGTATAGTATTCCATTCTACTGTTTATGGACATTTAGGTTGTTTTCCAGTTTGCAACTTTTAAAAACAGCACTGATATAAACTTTCTACTCCTGTTTCTTTTTTTTGAGTTGGAGTCTCACTCTGTCGCCCAGACTGGAGTGCAGTGGCCACTCCTGGCCACCGCAGCCTCGACCTGCTGGGCTCCGGCGATCCTTCCGCCTCAGCCTTCCAAGTAGTTGGAACTACAGGCGCGCGCTACCACGCCCAGCTAATTTTTTTTTTTTTTTTTTTTTGATTTTGTTTAGAGATGAGGTCTCGCTTGCCCAGGCGGGTCTCGAACCCATGGGCTCAGGCAATCCACTCACCTCAGCCTCCCAAAGGCGCGGGATTACAGGCTGAGCCACCGAGCCCGGCTCAGTGTGGTTTTAATTTGCATTTATTTTGATGACTAGTGAGGCTGAGCATTTTTTTCATGTATCTGTTGGCTGCTCAGTGGGACCTCATCAAACTGACAAGCTTCTGCAAAGCCAAAGAAACCATCAAGAGAGCTGGGACTGGCCATGGACTGGGAAAAAATATTTGCCAACTGTATATCTGATAAAGGCCCAACATCTAGGCTCTATAAGGAACTCAAATGTGCTGTAAAGAAAAAACAAACAGCCCCATTACAAAGTGTGCAAGAGGTATGAATGGGCACTTCTCAAAAGAAGACATAGGAGCAGAAGACAAAATTTAAATAACAATTATGTAAGGAAATGGTCAACTTCACTAGTAAATAGAAAAATGAAGTCAAAATAAAATACAATAACATTTTCTATATAGTAGAAACTAAAGTCATATAATACCTAATATTTAACTAAAATGAGAGATATGAATATCTTCATGTTGCTCAATGTAATAAAGACTGGTGTAGTCATTCTAAAGATGAATCTGGCAGTATTTCAATCAACAAATATTTGAGTGCTAACAATGATTCAGAAACTATTCTAAGAGTTGGAAAATTAGCAGTGAGTGTACAAAATATATGAAAGTATTTGCCTTCTCTAAGCTTATATTCTAGTGGAGACAGAAGACAACAAACAAATTAAAAAGTAAAATAAAATCTGTTAGATGGTGATAAGAGGTAGGGAAAACAAAATAAAGACAGGGTAAGGGTTAAGCTGCTGACCAAAGGAAAAGGAAACAGTTACTATTTTTAATTTGGTGGTTAGGGATGCAGTCATAAAGAAGAATAAAATCATGGCCTTCACAGCAATATGGATGCAGTTGGAGACCATCATACTAAGTGAAATATCATAGAAAGAAAGAACTGAATACCACATGGTCTCACTCATAAGTGAGATCACTGGCCACATGAGCAAAAGGGTGAGACCAGCAGATATTGGTCACTGCTAGGAAAGGGACAGAAGGAGGAAGGAGTGGGACACATGGCATCATACCAGGTACCTGGTCCATTATCAGGAGTAGAGACAGCCAGCTAGAAGCCCAAACTGCATCTGCATGCCATCTATATAAGTAGTAAATCTTCACTTGTACCCCACAACTCTAAAATTTTAAAAAAACAAAAATTCATAATTCCAAGATTAAAAATGTATGTAAAATAATGTAGCAAATCACTATCACCACCATCTGGTCCTGCAAATCATTAATCTATGGCTAATCCTCATAGATTCATGACCTATCCACTTTTTTCCCTTGTTATTTACTTTTTAATGGTTTCAAATTAACTTTTAGTTTAATTCACATATCTAATGAGATGTACAATTTTATGTGTACATGTTGATTAATTTGAGTGTAATTACCATCTCAATCAAGTTATGGAACATTTCCATCATTCTAAAATAATTGCTAGAGCCCAGTTCCAATCAATCTCCTAGCATCAACTCCAGGCAACCAATGATCTGCCTTCTGTCACTATAGATTAAATTTGTCTTTTCCAGACTTGTTTTCAGAAACAACATGAAGTGTCTATTGTGTTCATGTTTTCTTTTAAATTTTTGAAAATATTTATAATATCTTAAAATGTTTTTTGATAATTTTACCTATATGTCATTTCTGGATCTATTTTTAATGCCTGTTTTTGTTTTTTTTCTGGATATGAGTTACATTTTTCTCCTCTTCCTTGTGTCTAGTAATGCTTGATTGGATGTGACACATTTAGAATGCTACTTATGGAGTGTCTGGATTTTGTTGTATTTATGTCATCAGTGATGGGCTTTATACTGGCAGGTAGTTCATTTATTTCAAGATAAGCTTGATACTTTGGTTTTGTTTGTTTGTTTGTTTTGTTTTGTTTTAATAATCAATATTTTTTATTATGATATGGTGGGGTACAGTTAAGGGTTAGGTATACAAATATGCTTCGTTCAGGTACCCTTGTTGATAAGAGGTGTCTCCCCGTCCCCAGA
>CAUYQG010043678.1:0-18675 GCA_963574415.1 Tarsius wallacei | reverse complement strand
CCGGCTAATTTTTTTGATTTATTGTAGAGATGAGGTCTCACCAAGTTTCCCAGGTGGGTCTCAAACCCGCGGGCTCAAGGCAATCCACTCACCTCAGCCTCCCAAGGTGCGGGATTACAGGCTGAGCCACCGAGCCCGGCTTATTTCTTCATTTTTCTGTCTCTCTCATCCATCCATCACCCATCCATCCATCCATCCATGTACCTATGTATTTATCTATCCACCCACCCATCTACCTAGCCACCCATTCATCCACCCATTCACCCATTTGTCTGTCTGTCTATCTATCTATCTATCTATCTATCTATCTATCTATCTATCTATCTATCTATCTATCTATCTATCATCTCCTATTGGTTCTGTTTCTCTGAGGAACCCTGATAATACAATGAACCTCCATATGCCTATCACGCAGTTCAACAATTATCAACAATTTGCCATTCTTTTTTGTTTGAGTTGGGAGTCCCACTCTGTAGCGCAGACTGGAGTGCAGTGACACACTCATGGCCACTGCAGTCTCAACCTGCTGGGCTCAGGCGATCCTTCTGCCTCAGCCTTCCAAGTAGCTGGAACCACAGGCATGAGCCACCATGCCTGGCTAATTTTTTGATTTATTATAGAGACGAGGTCTCACCAAGTTGCCCAGGTTGGTCTCAAACCCCTGAGCTCAGACAGTCCTCTCGCCTTGGCCTACCAAAGTGCTGAGATTACAGACTTGAGCTACTGTACCCAGCCGACAATCTGTCATTCTTATGTCATCTGTTACTTACCCGATTTACCTTTAACATAGTATTTGCCAAACTTATTTGACTGCCAAACCCTTTTGTAGCACTTTGTAGAAACTTACTTTGGGAAAAACGTCCCTAGATGAAATAAGTCCATCTTCTGTGCTCCCTTAACTTTGAGCTCAACCCATCAAGCTCAAAGTACCGAAATCACATTCGCCATTGAATTAAAATCCTATTCCCATGTCACCTGTTTGCCAAACATATTTAGAGTCAACTTTCCATCCCTGAAGCAGGTTGATGACTTCATAATAACCTTAGTCACCAGTGTCCTGTTTGCAAGGTTGTAGGTTTAATTTTTATTATTATTTTATTTATTTATTTATTTTTTTGAGTTGGAGTCTCACTCTGTCACCCAGACTGGAGTGCAGTGGCCGCTCCCGGCCACCACAGCCTCGACCTGCTGGGCTCCGGCGATCCTTCCGCCTCAGCCTTCCAAGTATCTGGAACTACAGGTACGCGCTACCACGCCCGGCTAATTTTTTTATTTATTGTAGAGATGAGGTCTCGCTTGCCCAGGCAGGTCTTGAACCCGCGGGCTCAGGCAATTCAGCCTGAGCCTCAGCCTCCCAAGGCGCGGGATTACAGGTTGAGCCACCGAGCCCGGCAATTTTTATTATTATTATTGAGTCATAGTCTCACACTCTGATGCCCAGGCTGGAGTGCAGTGGCATGCTCATGGCCACCGCAGCCTTGACCTGCTGGGCTCAGGTGATCCTTCTGTCTCAGCCTTCCAAGTAGCCCGAACTACAGGCGTGTGCTACCATGCCTGGCTTATTTTTCGATTTATTGTAGAGACAAGGTCTTACCAAGTTGCCCAGGTTGGTTTCGAACTCCTGAGCTCAGGTAATCCTTCTGCCTTGGCCTCCTAAACTGCTGGGATTCTAGGCGTGAGCCAAAGCGCCCGGCCTAATTTTATTATTTTTTTAGAGTCAGGTTCTCACTCTGTTGCAGTGGCACAATCACAGCTCACTGAAGCCTTGACCTCCTGGACTCAAACGATTGTCCCACCCTGGCCTCCCAAGTAGCTGTCCATACCCAGCTTTTTTTTTGGTTTTGCTATTTTGCCCATGCTGGTGTCAGACTCCTGGGCGCAAAGCAATCCTCTCACTTCAGCCTTCCAAAGTGCTGAGATTAAAGGTGTGAGCCACAGCACCTGGTCCAGGACTGTAGGTTTTGAGCTAGATTTAATCACTTCATCAGAATTATAAGCATGTTTTCCGGGGAGATAGAAGGGAGGTATCCTTTAATGTAGAAATAATTTCAAATTTACAGAAAAGTTATAAGAAATCCCATTAACCCTTTACACACATTACTCCATTTGTGAACCTTTAACATTTGCTTTATTAGTCCATGTGTGTATACGTATGTGCAGGTGTATACATATATACACACACGTATATATACATATATATCCCCCCAATCATTTAAAAATAAGTTGCAGCCAGGCTCGGTGGCTCAGCCTGTAATCCCGTGCTTTAGGAGGCTGAGGTGAGTGGATTGCCTGAGCCCGCGGGTTTAAGACCCGCCAGGGCAACTTGGCAAGACCTCATCTCTACAACAAATCAAAAAAAAATTACCCGGGCATGGTAGCGCACACCTGAAGTTCCAGCTCCTTGGAAGGCTGAGGCGGAAGGATCGCCGGAGCCCAGCAGGTCGAGGCTGCGGTGGCCGCAAGCGGCCACTGCACTCCAGTCTGGGCGACAGAGACTCCAACTCAAAAAAAAAAAAAAGTAAAGAAGTTGCAACTTTGGGAGACTGAGGTGAGAGGATTGCCTGAGCCCATGGGTTCAAGACCAGTCTGAGCAACTTGGCGAGACCTCATCTCTACAATAAATCAAAAAATTAGCCAGACGTGGTGGCATGTGCCTGTAGTTCTAGCTACTTGGAAGGCTGAGACAGAAGATCTAGCAGATCCAGGCTATGGTGAGCCGTGATTGTGCCACTGTCCTCCAGCCTGGGCGACAGAGTGAGCCCTCAACTCAAAAAACAAAGGAAGGAAGAAAGGAAGGGAGGGAGGGAAGGGAGGGAGGGAGGGAGAAAATGAAGGCTGGTTATAAGCTAGAGGATAAATTCCTTTATCATGGGTGTTTTTGTAGATGCACCACATAGCTAGGAGGCCACAGGTTTCATCTGCTTTTGGTAGGTCCACAGGAAATCTAATGTCAAGAATTCATAAGGTTGGATGAAGAAAAGGGAAGGAATGATCAGGAGAGATAAGCCATCTGTAAGAAGCTCTGTGGCTGTCACAGAGCCTTTGGTTGTCCTGGCACTGAGGCATAAGACATCCAAGCCAAATCATGTCACTGCTTATTGTCACAGGAAGCTTGAGAAGCGGAAAGTGCCCAGCACATGGGTGGGAAATCCTCAGAACAACTCTGTTCCTCTATGCAAGGAATGTGTAGCTTCTGTCCTATCAGAATTTTCAATTCATCATCAAATTAGCTTTAAGATAATATAGGACAATGATGTGACAAAAATATGGGCCCTCAGCTTGAGAAATTAGGTCAAGCTTGAAAGGAAGCAAGCAGATAAGTGAGTACTTGAACTGAAAACCAGATGCAGTCCTTAGTCTTCTACTGTGAGGAATCTGATGCTACGCCCCATCAGAAGCTGCATCCCTCAGCTAGCAAGCGTTATCTCTATCTGTGATGATCAAAAACCCGGTGTCTTCTTTCTTGGTTTACCACCCAGAATCCATTAGGAACGCCAGTATCAAATAACATGCAAGACTGATAGCTACATCTACAGGAAGAATATTCAAGTATCCTAAGAGGTATTTTCTATGGAATGGTGCAAATTATTATTATTATTATTTTTTAGTGGTGCAAATTAAAAGTGGAAGAGGCTGTAGAGATCATCTTGTCCAGTTTGTTTTTTTTTTTTTGAGTTGGAGTCTCACTCTGTCGTCCAGACTGGAGTGCAGTGGCCGCTCCTGGCCACTGCAGCCTCGACCTGCTGGGCTCCGGCGATCCTTCCGCCTCAGTCTTCCAAGTAGCTGGAATTACAGGTGCGCGCTACCACGCTCAGCTAATTTTTGGTTTATTGTAGAGATGAGGGCTCACCAAGTTGCCCAGGCGGGTCTCGAACCCGTGGGCTCAGGCAATCCACTCCTCAGCCTCCCAAAGCCCTGGTATTACAGGCTGAGCCACCAAGCCCGGCTTTTTTTTTTTTTTTCTTTTTTGAGTCAGTGTCTCACTCTGTTGTCCAGGCTGGAGTATAGTGGCATGATCATGGCTTACTGCAGCCTCAACTTCCTGGGCTCAGATGATCCTTCAGCCTCAGCTTCCTGAGTAGCTGGGACTATAGGTGCATGCCAATTTTTAAATTTTTATCTTTGTAGAGACAAGGTCTCACTATATTGCCCTAGACTAAAGCAATCTGCCTGCCTTGGTCTCCCAGAGTGTTGGGATTACAAGCATGAGCCACTATGCCTGGCCATGTCCAGTGATGTTTCACATTTGGTTTTTGACAGATGAATTTTTCCACACATACATTTATACGAAACCACAACATATATAGCACATAAAACAAATAAAGCAAAAATGCTGTTGCAGAGATCTCCAGCAGGGCTCCACTTGATGGTGGTACAGAACGTGAGCTGCACAACTCTGGAAGGCACCATCCATATCCTAGTATAAATTTCCATAATTTATTTATGAATTTTTTTTAAAGAAACAGGGTCTCACTCTGTCATCCAGGCTGGAGCTCCTGAATGACAGAGTGAATATAGCTCATTATGGAACTCCGGGGGCTCAAGAGATTCTTCTAACGCAGCCTGCTGAATAGCTAGGACTACAGGCATACCTCTGCCCAGCTAATTTCTTAAAATTTTTTTGTAAAGATGAGGTCTTATTAGGTGGCCCAGGCTGGTCTTGAAATCATGGCCTCAAGTAATCCTTCCACATCAGCTTCCCAAAGTGCTGACTTTACAGGCATGAGCTACTACACTTAGCCAGATTTTCATAATTATTAACAGGATGATTTGCCAATAGAAGTCGGTGGTATTTTGAAGGAAAAGGGATGCCTTTTTGAAATTTGCAAAAAGCCTTTATATGTTGACTAGCTAAAGGGCTGAGCTCCATCCACTCATTTTTCTTTTTTTTTTGAGTTGGAGTCTCACTCTTGTCACCCAGGTTGGAGTGCAGTAGCACGCTCATGGCCAACGCAGCCTCAACCTGCTGGGCTCAGGCAGTCCTTCCGCCTCAGCTTTCCAAATAGCTGGAACTACAGACGCACGTTACCTTGCCTGGCTAGTTTTTGTGATTTATTGTAGAGATGAGGTCTCACCAAGTACCCAGGCTGGTCTCAAACCCCCAGTCTCAGGCAATCCTCTTGCCTTGGCCCTCTAAAGTGCTGGGATTACAGGCTGAGCCACCGCGCCCGGCCTACTTATTTATTTTTTTTGAGTTGGAATCTCACTCTGTCGCCCAGACTGGAGTGCAGTGGCCACTCCCGGCCACTGTAGCCCTGACCTGCTGGGCTCTGGCAATCCTTCCACCTCAGCCTTCCAAGTAGCTGGAACTACAGGCGCGCACTTCCCCGTCCGGCTAATTTTTTGATTTATTGTAGAGATGAGGTCTCGCCAAGTTGCCCAGGTGGGTCTCGAACCCGCGGGCTCAGGCAATCCACTCACCTCAGCCTCCCAAGGCGCGGAATTACAGGCTGAGCCACCGAGCCCAGCTACATTTTTTTTTTAATTTTATTTAGAGTCTCATACTGTCACCCAGACAGCCACCGCAGCCTTGACCTGCTGGACTCAGGCAATCCTTCTGCCTCAGTCTTCCAAGTAGCTAGAACTATAGGTGCTCACCACCATATCCAGCTAATTTTTTGATTTATTTTAGAGACAAGGTCTAGCCATGTTGTCCAGGCTGGTCTCAAACCCGCGGGGGCTCAGGCAATCCTCTCACCTACACCTCCCAAAGTGCTGGGATGACAGGCGTGAGCCACCACGCCTGACTTACACTCATCTTAAAGTGAATGCTTCTCAATCTATTCTTGTCACAGAACATAGAAAAGGACGCCATGTGTGAGGACAAGCAAAGAGCACAAATGGTAGCTGGCCCTGGGGGCTCACCTAGCACAGGCTCTATCTGGCAGCTCCACAGGCTAATGTGGTCAGTGTGCCAAGGCACGCCAGCCAGAGCCCTGCCCTAAGGAACAGCTATGGAGCACAATCAGAAAACTAGAGCAAACTAGAGTCTTTGGTTTTGCAGGAGGGGATACTGAGGTTCACAGAGGATGAATGACCTACCCAAGGCCACAAAACCTCAAAGTGATTGAGCCCAGGTCTCCTGACTCCTTCCCAGCGCTCATGCCATTGTGTCTACTTTAAAAAGGCTTTAATACTTTCACATCTCTTGCTAGATAAAATGGGGTCAGTCATTGGCACATAATTCCAAAAAAAGGAATGACAGAAAAAGACACAATATTCCCAAGGTAAAGATCAAGAAGACAAAAAAATGCATACCACTCTAAATCTAGATTTGTATGCTACCATGCCCCTAATGATTTATATAGCTTAAGGTACAGGTAATTGATCATATTGAGCCAATTATATATCAGTAATGGGTTTTTTAAAAATCAAGCTTTATTACTTATTTTTTGGCACTGTACTCAACAGTTCATAGAATGGGTCACATTAAGCCACTCAAGAATACTAGTGAGCACTCCCCCACAAACACCCTCCATAAGACATTTAGCATAGAGGAACAGACCATGGCGGCTGACTTTGCTGAATATGAGAATTAGTCTTTCCATAAAGCAAATCTCAACTCTTATTTGAACAGCCAAGCTCTGAATTTCTGCAGTGGCTTTAGTCAGGCAAATTTATCATCATTCATTACTCAGAACATAAAAAAATCACAAAGCCATTCTCAATTTCTCCCAACATCTTTAGTTAACCCCGATCCACTGCTTAAGGATGCTAAGCTCATGTACAATGTTGCCAGCCCAATCACAGCCCATCTTAATCCAAGCTGAAAAACAAAACCAAAAAAACGCCTGTCCCAGTTTATGCATTCCTAGTCATTCAGGGACCAAATTTCAAATTAAAATGACAAGGAATGCACCTTAGTTCAATATCACATGTGTTTCCTGTCCTAATCCCAGACACTAAGCTATCCTTGATGCCACTGAGGACTTAGTACATGTATATGTTACACACTTCCTCGGGATTTAGAATTACTTCACAAACTCAGAAAGGCAAAACACCATAACCCAGACTTGGATGTAAGGATCTGGCCTCTACTCTGAAATGAGATTTTAAAGGGAACTTTGGGTCAGGAGCAGTGGCTCACACCTGTAATCTCAGCACTTTGGGAGACAGAGGCAAGAGGGCTGCCTGAGCTCGGAGGTTCAAGACCAGCCTGAGCAACTTGGCAAGACCTCGTCTCTACAATAAATTAAAAAAATTAGCCAAGAATGGTGACGTATGCCTGTGTTTCCAGTTATTTGGAAGGCTGAGGCAGAAGGATCACCTGATCCCAGTAGGTTGAGGCTGCGGTGGCTGTGAGCGTGCCACTGCACTCCAGCCTGGGCAACAGAGTGAGACTCCTACTCAAGAAAACATAAAAATAAAATAAAAATAATAAAGGGAACCTTATGAGTCTTTGCTCTTTCAAAGAATTCATCTGAACAGGGTGGAGGTAGGTGGGTGGTAAAAATGGTGGGCTCACTCCAGCTCAGAGTAAAATGGCTAAGATATTACCAACTTTCTGAAAGATACTAGAGACAAAGAAAATGAAGGAGGAGACTGAGTACTAGACACCTTTTCTCATCACTTTCACAAAAACAAAAAAACCATTTCCTGTCATGTAGACCCCTTAAGGTGCTATCAAATCTACTAAGGATTCTCCAAGACTTTGTAACTTGTGAAAAATCTCCTCTTATACAAATGTATAAAAATACCCATTGGCAAATTTCTAATCTGACACGATTTCTCCCAAACACAGCTGTCTTCAGTTGCTTTATTATTGCCTCTTTGCAACATAACGGTGACACTGGTGATGGAGTGGCATCAGGAGCGCCAGAAGGAAGAAGTGAGAAAGCCCTTGGGGACAGGAATCTCCTTGCGTTGCAAACATTTCTGGTGAAGGAAAGATAAAGAGAACACAATGAGTTTCTGATAACAGCGTGCCCAACACTTAGCGATTACAATTCAGTCCAACAGAACAGTGAACACAAAGGAAAAAGCCACTAAGACTGATGGTTGTGGATAAGACAGTCATTTCTGCATAAACTGCAGCAGAGAAAAAATGCTATCATTATGCCTGTCCCACCCTTGTCTCCCTACAGCCTGCTCTCATCTTTTGCTATCACTATTTTGCCAATTGAGCTCCAGGAAGCTGAAAGTCAGTGGGCTAATTCTGGCAAACCTAGCATGAAGCTTTCAATTATTTGTCAAAATTAACCTCTTAAAATTTCTTGGCACTCAGAAATAGGCAGGAGAAGAGTCCGACTGAAAGTACAGTTTGTTCTCATGGAGAAGAGACCATACTTACCAGTTCCCCAGATCTGAGACTGAGAAAAGAACCTTGACCAAAGTGCAAAAAATGCACTGGTGAGAGAAGAATCTTCCCCCCCACCCCTCAAGTCAGGGTCTCACTCTGTCACCCAGGCTGGAGTGCAGTGGCACAATCATGGCTCACCATAGCCTCAACCTCCAGGGCTCAGGCACTCCTCTCACCTCAGTCTCCCAAGAAACTGGGACTATAGGCACATGCCACCATGCCAGAGTAATTTTTTGTAAAGACAAGGTCTTGCTATGTTGCTCAGGCTGGTCCTGAATTCCTAGGCTCAAGTAATCCTCCTGTCTCAGCCTTCCAAAATGCTGAGATTCCAGGCATAAGCCACCATGCCTGGTCTCATTAAATACATTACTAGAGGAAGAGACTGCAATCAGAGCATCCAGAGGTCCAAGACTTGTCAGAAACAGGTAAGTTCAAGGCCAACAGCAGTATCGGACACTTTGGTCTAAAGGCATCTCACCTCCAAGAACTGCTTGAGACGTATGAAGGAACCCATCTGTCCAGAGCTTGTGATGGCTTCAATTCTACAGGGGAAGAAAGAAGACATGTGACTCCCTTACAGCAGACACATGCTGATCTGGAATGAGGATACATCAAATGACTCACAGAGATGTCTTCTAGATTAAGAATTCTGTTGGTCGGGCTCGGTGGCTCAGCCTGTAATCTCAGCACTTTGGGAGGCCAAGGTGAGTAGACTGCCTGAGCCCACGGGTTCGAGACCCACCCAGGCAACTTGGTGAGACCTCATCTCTACAATAAATCAAAAAATTAGCCGGGTGTGGTAGCGCGCACCTGTAGTTCCGGCTACTAAGAAGGTTGAGAGAGAAGGATCGCCGGAGTCCAGCAGGTCGAGGCTGCGGTGGCCAGGAGCATGCCACTGCACTCCAGCCTGGGTGACAGAGTGAGACTCCAACTCAAAAAAAAAAAAAAAGAATTCTGTCAATCTTCCAAATGATCCCAACCTGCTTTTCAAACTTCCAGGGTCTTTGTGATCAGGTGGGATGGGTTTTGTTAAGGTCTTCCCCCGCTCGAAATGCCAATGAGTTGAGAGGAAATTGAAGGGTACTTAGAGGTGAATGCCACACCAGACAGAGTCAAGTAAACTGGCCAACAAATCAGCTTTTCCAATTGACTTAATGAGAAGACCTGACCCTGGTTTAATTCATGACCACATGTAAACACCATCCCTGATTATCTGGGGACACCTGAAAAAGAACAGCTAAAAAATGCCAAATATCTTAATCCAAGACCTTCCTAATTTGTGTTTTTGTTTAGCCAATAATACTTAACAAAGGCTCTCATTAGATTTCAAAAGCATTTATTCAAATATCAAAGAGAAGGATAGAAGATGTCATATTTACTACAGATATTTTGTTTGTTTGTTTTAATGAGTTGGGGTCTCACTCTGTCGTCCAGGCTGGAGTGCAGTGGAACAATCACAGCTCACTGCGGACTTGACCTCCTCCTGGACTTAGGTGATCCTTCCGCCTCAGCCTTTTGGGTACCTGGGACTACAGGTGCATGCCACCCTGCTCAGCTTATTTTTTTATTTTTGTAGAGATGAGGTTTCGCTATGTTGCCCAAGCTGGTCTTGAACTCCTGGGTTCAAGCAATCCTCCCACCTCAGCCTCCCAAAGTGCTGAGATTACTGGTGAGTGCTGCACCTGGCCTAATTCCGGTGTTTTTAACCTGAGTCAAAACCAGTATGTAACAGCACCCAAGGGTATCTGATGCCTGGTTCATGAGTTTTACCCACTACATCTCCTGCTGCCTGCTCAACAGGCCCAATACCTGGGGAAGTAGTCCTCTTTGAGGAGAATGATCATCTTCCAGAACTGGACCTGGTACTGTTTCATGAGGGCATTCCCACACACCTAGAGGGAAAGACAGGCTCTGTCAGAGGAGAGAATGAAAACTCCCACTCACAGGAGAGATCCAGAAACCACAATCAGCCCTTAGTCTTTTCCTCTTACCAAAAACTTCAGCCACAGGACCACTGCACAAGCTAGCGGGGGATACAAGGAAAAATCCAGCTTTCTTCTAGAGCATGTCTCTGTATATGGCAAATGTTTTTCTGTAGTCAGACTGCCAGGTCTTAATGAACCACTCTTGTACTCTACTGAATGGAGCTTTCCCAAAGGCATCACAGACTCCCAAACGTAGTAAAAGCAAAGGATACAGAATACCACTTGTGTTCTCAAAGATGCAGGATCACTGTTCATATACTGTGGTTTCAGGAGCTATGAAGGTGATTAAGAACTACTAGCATTATAAGCCAAATGGTCCCAGATTTATTATGGCATGTAACCCAACTTCTCTAAGAAGTATCTCCTTTCCATAGAAACTCTGACGCTCACCCTCTGATGGTGGTTGCTTACAGGCAGACAGAAATACACAGAGCATTCTAAATGAGGGGGATACCTGACCCAAGCTAGCTGATCATATTTTCTCTCCTGGGAATTAGGGATCATCAACAGAAGGATACTAGTCCCATCACATTGGGTGATCACACTGAGGCGGAGTGACAGAGTGCACGATAGTCACCTTCTTTACTATACACAGAAAAAGAGGGAAGGCTGGCCTCTAAAGCAGGAATTAGGCAACTACAGTAAGGGAGAGTGGTTAAAAGACCATGTGGCCCAGACCAGGCTCAGTGGCTCGCCTGAGCCTGTGGGTTTGAGATCAGCCCGGACAACTTGGTGACAGCTTGTCTCTATAATAAATAAAAAAATTAGCTGGGCCTGTAGTTCTGGCTTTTTGGAAGGCTGAAGTGGAACGATCGCCAAAGCCCAGCAGGCTGACGCTGGGGTGGCCTTGAGTGTGCTACAGCACTCCAGCTTGGGTGACGAAGTGAGACACCAACTCAAAAAAAAAAAAAAAAACAAAACCATGTGGCCCCACAGAGACTCTTCTGATGCCTGGTGACATTCTAGTTCCTGGTTCAAGGCTCTCCTGAGATTCAGCTACACATTCTACCTTGCTTCTTGGAGTCCCTTTCTATAGCCCTAAAACAAATTTCTCTTTTTACTTAGGCTAGAATGTATAATTTTCTGTTTTCTTATTTATTTTTATTTATTTTTGAGTTGGAGTCTCACTCTGTTGCCCAGACTGGAGTGCAGTGACCGCTCCCGGCCACCACAGCCTCGACCTGCTGGGCTCCGGCGATCCTTTCGCCTCAGCCTTTCAAGTAACTGGAACTACAGGCACATGCTACCATGCCCGGCTGATTTTTGATTTATTGTAGAGATGAGGTCTCTCCAAGTTGCCCAGGCAGGTCTCGAACCCGCAGACTCAGGCAATCCACTCACCTCAGCCTCCCAAAGGCGCGCGATTACAGGCTGAGCCACTGAGCCTGGCAATTTTCTGTTTTCTATAATGAAAAACACCCATACAAAGAAGGCGAGTAGTGGGAAGAAAAAATGAAAGCTTGGTTGCCTTATGGCTTGGGAAAAAATAAACTTTTAAATTCTATTTATGTATTTATTTACCTACAATTTTATTGACTGATTGAGACAAGGTCTTGCTCTGATGCCTAAGCTGGAGTGCAGTGGTATAATCAAAGCTCACTCTAACCTCAAATTCCTGGGTTCCAGTGATCCTCCCACCGCAGCTTTTCTTTCTTTCTTTTTTTTTTTTTTTTTGAGTTGGAATCTCACTCTGTCACCCAGACTGGAGTGCAGTGGCTGCTCCTGGCCACTACAGCCTTGACCTGCTGGGCTCCGGCTAGCCTTCTGCCTCAGCCTTCCAAGTAGCTGGAACTACAGGTGCGTGCTATCACGCCCGGCTAATTTTTTGATTTATTGTAGAGATGAGGTCTCACCAAGTTGCCCTGGTGGGTCTCGAACTTGCGGGCTCAGGCAATCCACTCACCTCAGCCTCCCAAGGTGCAAGATTACAGGCTGAGCCACTGAGTCCGGCTAGCCTCAACTTTTTAAGTAGCTAGGTCTACAGGTACATGTCACCATATCTGGTTAATTTTTTTTTTTTGAGTGGGAGTCTTACTCCATCACCCATGCTGGAGTGCAGTGACACACTCACAGCCACCCCAGCATTGAATTGCTGGGCTCCAGTGATCCTTCTGCCTCTGCCTTTCTTTTTTTTCTTTTTTTTTTTTTTTGAGTTGGAGTCTCACTCTGTCACCCAGACTGGAGTGCAGTGGCTGCTCCCGGCCACTGCAGCCTCGACCTGCTGGGATCTGGGGATCCTTCAGCCTCAGCCTTCCAAGTAGCTGGAACTACAGGCGCGTGCTACCACAGCCGGCTAATTTTTGATTTATTGTAGAGATGAGGTCTCACCAAGTTGCCCAGGCAGGTCTCGAACCCGCGGGCTCAGGCAATCCACTCACCTCGGCCTCCCAAGGCGCGGGATTACAGGCTGAGCCACCGAGCCCAGCTGACAACCTCATTTCTAATGGGTGAATATTATTATACTATATACAATTTAAGCTATACAACAGATTACTTAGCTACTGTTGGACACTTTGGTATTTTTATATATTTGTGTGTGTGTGTTTTGCTTTTGCTAATAAGGCACTGAGAAACATTTCAGGATATAAATATTTTGCCACATCTTTGACCAAAAGAGCAATTATTGTGTCAAAATGTACACTTTGGAGACCATAGATATGTATTGACAAACTTACCTCCAAAAGGATTATATAAATGAATCTGCCTATCAGCAGCATATAAGCATGCCCAACGTGGAAAATTTAAGGCTCACTAACACTTTAAACTATTAATGGTTAAAAATCAGTAGGCTGGGCTCGGTGGCTCAGCCTGTAATCCCGGCACTTTGGGAGGCTGAGGTAAGTGGATTACCTGAGCCCGCGGGTTCAAGACCAGCCAGGGCAACTTGGCAAGACCTCGTCTTCACAATAAATAAAAAATTAGCCAGGAGTGGTAGTATGTGCCTGTAGTTCTGGCTACTTGGAAGGCTGAAAAGAAAGGATCGCCTGAGCCCAGTAGTCGACGCTGGGATGGCCATGCGTGCACCACTGCACTACAGCCTGGGAGACAGAGACTCCAACTCAAAAAAAAAAAAATTAAGGCCAGGTGTGGTGGCTCACATCTGTAATCCCAGCACTTTGGGAGGCCAAGGCAGGAAGATCGCTTGAGTCCAGGAGATCAAGACCAATCTGGGTAACATAGCAAGACCCTGTTTCTACAAAAATTAGCTGAGTATGGTGGTACACGCCTGTAGTCCCAGCTACTCAGAGGCTGAGGCAGGAGGATTGCTTGGGCCCAGGAGTTTGAGGCTGTGGTGAGCTGCGATCATGCCACTGTACTCCAGCCTGGGCAACAGAGACCCTAACTAAAAGAAAAAAAAATCAGTTTATATGAAGGGGAAAGTTGAGTGGTAGTACTGAAAACATTGGGTGCCTAATGTTTCACACACAGGACCTGAAATATCAGAAGCATATGAGTCTGCAAGGGGGTGCATGTCTCAACTGTCTGAAACTTACCATTTTGCTTTACCTTGGTAGCCAACCAACACTGACCAAGCACCTCCTGAGGGGCAGTCATCTGGGGCCCTGGAGAATGAGCCGGGCAGGGCCCTGCCCTCGTGGGGAACAGAGTCCTGAATTTCAACTTCAGGGTACCTGCAAGCAGCCACTAGGGGTGTGATCATCACTAATGACAGCCACTTTTCACTGCACTCTTACCACAGCCAGCTGCTTTGCATATATTATCCCAGGAGATGACTGCAATTATGGAAGGCAACGGAGATGACCAGCCCTGGGTTCAGCACCTCAGGCTGTCACTTGCAAGTTTGTGACTTAAGATAAACCACTCGGTCTCCTCATCCATAAAACGGGGACAATGACAGCAAGCAGGGTTACTGAGAGGAAGTGAGTCAGCAAACAGGAAGACTTAGCAAGATGACTTATGGTCACGTGGACTTTCAGGGCAGCTCAGCTTGTCTAAGGCTGGGTGCAGGGGTTCATGCTTGTAATCCTAGCACTTTGGGAGGCCAAAGGCAAGAGGACTGCCTGAGCCTAGGGTCTCGAGCCCAGCCTGGGCAACTTGGTGAGACCTTGTCTCTACAACAAATTAAAAATTAGCCAGGCATGGTGGCGCATGCCTGTGGTTCCAGCTACTTGGAAAACTGAGACAAAATGATTGCCTGAGCCCAGCAGGTTGAGGCTGCGGTGGCCATGAATGTGCCATTGCATTCCAGCCCAGGCGACAGCGAGACTCTGACCAAAAAAAAAAAAAAAAAAAAAGAGTGGTATGAAAATGGTTAAGTGTTATAATTTGTGTCACTGGCTGTGTTTTATAGATTGGGACACTGAAATCAGTAGGGAGGGAAGTTACAGGTTCGAGGTCACACATATATCAACAAGACTTCACTTAGGGCTCTGCAGGCCGATGAGCTTGCAAAAGCACGAGGGAGGAGAATCCATTTCCTTGATGTTTTCAGCTCTAGGTGGCCACCTGCATCCCTTGGCTTGCAGCGCCTTTCTCACCTCCAATCTCTTCCTGCTTCACATCACCTTCTCTTCTGTAGACAAAGGTCCCTCTGTCTCCCTCTATAAGAATTCTGATTATTATATTTATGGCCCAGCAGGATAACCCCAAATAATCTCCCATGTCAAGTCCCTTAATGTAATCCCATCTGCAAAGTCCCATTTGTCATGTAATGTGACGTTCACAGATTCTGGGGCTTAAATGGACACCTTAGAGGGCCATCGTTCAGTTGGCCATATAAGTATTCAAGAATTTTCTCTGTATCTTGGCTCTACCATTTGCTTTTATTTTAAAAATACATTTCAAATACAAAAAAGGCACAATGATGATGGAGTGGGACACAGCAGATGACTAGGAGCTCAGATCCAGCTGCTACTTTTAAAGCCCCAAGCTCATCTCCTGCTGCTTTTGACATCAAAGGAAAAGCCAGGAAAAGCCACCCTGGTGGACTAGCATGAACCCTTAAACAGCTTTCCTGTCCCAAGGCAGCCAGCATTCCTGAACCCTCATTCCTGCTGAGCACCTCTGCTTCCCGGCAGCTTCAAGATTCCCTTTCTCCACAGGCTGAGAACTGTCCCAGATAAAAGACACTAAAGAGACATGACAACACTGGACCACGGATCAAGGAGAAGGAAAAATGCCATAAAGAATATTATCGGGCCTGATACAGTGGCTCACACTTGTCATACTTGTCATCTCAGCACTTTGGGATGTTGAGGCGGGAAGATCGCTTGAGCCCAGGGTTTGAGACCAGCCTGGGTAATGCAGGGAGACCTGGTTTCTGCAAAAAAATCAAAAAGTTAGCCGGGTGTGGTGGTGCACACTTGTAGTCCCAGCCTCTTGGGAAGTTGAGGTGGGAGGATTGCCTGAGCCCAGGAGGTTGAGGTTTTGGTGAGCTGTGATGACGCTACTGCACTCCAGCTTGGGTGACAGAGTGAGACCCAACAAAAAGAAAAAGAACATTACTGGCAAATTTGGGTATAGACTACATATTAAATAACAGGACTTGTTACGGGCTGTATTGTGTTCACCCTCCCAAACTGATACATTGAAGTTCTAATCACAGTACCTCAGAATGTAATCATATTTGGAGACAAGGTCCTTAAAGAGGTAATTAAGTTAACATGAGATCTTTAGGGCAAGCCCTAATCTAATTTTACTGGTATTTTTATGAGATGAGGACATCTGGAAACCCAAAGAGGAATGGGAGACTCACACAGAGAAGAGACCAGGCGAGGACAGAGCTGAAAAGATGGCCATCTGCAGGCCAAGGAAGACCTTAGAATTCCAGCCTCCAGGCTCGATGTGGTGGCTCACACTTGGAATCCCAGCACTTGGGGAGGCCGAGGCAAGAGGGTTGCCTGAGCCCAGAAGTTCAAGACCAGCCTGGGCAACATAGCGAGACCCGTCCTACATAAAAAGAAAAATTAATCGGCGTGGTGGTGCATGCCTGTAGTCCCAGCTACTCAGGAGGCTAAGGTGGGAGGATCACCTGAGCCCAAGAGGTCGAGGTTACAATGAGCTGAGATTATGCCATTGCCCTCCAGTTTGGGAGACAGAGTGAGACCCTGTCTCAAACAAACAAACAAAAAAAAATCCCAGCCTCCAGAACTATGAAAAAATACATTTTCTATTGTTTAAGCCACCCAGTCTGTAATATTTTATTATAGCAACCCTGAAAAATAAATACATCATGACATCAATGCTAAAGTTTCTGAAGATGAAAATTATTCTTTGGCTATGTATGATAATGTCCTTATTCTTCAACATTCCCCATGAGGTATTTGGGGTGAAGGGCATGATGCCTACAGCTTACTCTTACTGGATCAGCAATAAACATTATGAAAATGAATACGCATAATTATAGTAAGTAAGGCAAAAACGTTAATAATTGGTGAATCTAGGTGAAGGGTAAATGGAAATTCTTTATTATCTGTGTAACTTTTCTATAAGTTTGGCTTTTTTCAAAATAGATTCCCTTTCTATTTTTTTTTTTTTAAACAGTGTTTTGCTTTGTTGTCCAGGCTGGAGTGCAACGTGTAGTGGTGCCACCATAGCTCACTACGGTCTTGAACTCCTCATCTCAAGCAATCCTCCTGCTTTGGCCTCCCAAAGTACAGATCATGCTGCCATGCCCAGCTGCCTTTCTCTTATTTGAAATGGAAGCAGGGAGAAGATCTTCTAAGAAAGGCAACCCAACAGCCAGATCCAGGATCCAGCGCCTACTGAGCCGGGCACATGCCCTGTGGTTCACCTGCATGTCCTGTCACACACTCACCCACCCTCTCCAGTGAGAGCGGTGTTTCTCATCTCACAGAGGAAGAACGGAGGCACCGAGACAGGAAGTGACAGCCGAAAGTGAGCAGGTGCTTCTGCCTTCACTGCCCTTGCCACCTGTGCCTCTGTCCAAATAAGTGGAGTATGTACAACAGGCATTTAATAAGGCTGAGAGGGAAGGGCACCTGTGCTGTTGAAAGAACAAGATCAGGGTGCAGGCCCTGAGAGCCGCCAGGCCTACAGTGCTGACCAGTCAGCGGCCTCCATCACAGCCAGCAGGTGCCTCTCCCTGCTGAACCTCCAGTCACTCCTCCTCTCTTGGCTCGAGAGCACAGGAGAGGAGGCAGGTAGGCACCTCTGGCAAAGGGCCCGCCATTCCTGGCCCATTTCAAAATGTTTCACCCTGAGCAATGGCTGTGGGAGGGGCAGCCTCCCCACGGGGCCCAGGCAGGCAATGCGTCCGGGCTGGCTGCCTCGGGTGCCCATTACTCATCACTTTCCTGGAGGTTCTGGCTGCACCCTCCACCTCCTGGTGAGGAACCAGTTCCTCAGGATGGGGAGGGTGATGTGCTGGGCCTCTCACCTCCTTGCGAGGGTGGGAGGCCCACCAGCCCTGCCCATACTCCACACTGGTCCCCACCATGAACCCTGCCACACCCCACACAACCATCCCCGTTCCCTTCTGCCCCTCCCGCTGTACCCTTCTCTCCCTCCCGCTCTCTTCTCTCTTCCACCTCCAAACAACTCTGTTCTAAGTCCCGACACAGCCACTCCCTCCCTTCACCTGGTCTAAATTCCCTAAGGGCCCGCCGCTCTGACTCCCAGGGAGAACCCACAGGCCTCCCCATCCTTGACAAGCCCTGCTGCCCTCCTCTCCACATCTTCCCCACCCATCCCAGCCTTACCCACCCTGCCCCCTCCCTCGATGGCCCCGAGTGCTAGAACTGACACTAACAGCTCAGGCTTGAGCTCTCAGATGTGACCTCACTGGATCCTCACAACCCTCCTGGGAGTGGCAACATCCCAAGCTAAGTCCACCTCCATCGCTAACCATGGAGAAACCGAGGCTGAGAGATGGAGTCATTGGCTGAAGTCACCCAGCTACTAAGCTGCAGAGTTAGAATCCAAACCCAGGACTACCTGCCCTGAGGCTGGTGCTTTGAACTGTCAGCTTCACAATGTCCCAAACAGCCCTGCCAGCCTGGCACTGGGGAGGTCCCCTCTCCAAATCCAAACACCCACCCCCAAGGGAAGCCTCCTCACAAGAGCCTTTTGGGTCGTTCTGCTCAACTGAACTTCCTGAAGCCTGGAATAGTATCTCTGCACAGACCAGAGACTGCTACTACCCTTTGCTCTGAGCTCACTTAACTGGAGAGGGCATGGGCTTGGGGCTACCCCAGGCTGGCAGTCTCCAGGGGTTAGCAGGCTGCAGGCAGTGACAGGCCCAGGTCACAAAAAGCCTCACACTCTGTGGGTGAGTGTATAAGCAGAAACTCAGTCTCAGAATTTCAGGCCTAGACACTTTAGGAATAATCTAAACTCATATTAGAGATATGGAAACTAAGAACTAGGAAAGATGGGTGCCGTTGGCTCATGCCTGTAATCCCAGCATTT
>CAUYQG010043671.1:0-18611 GCA_963574415.1 Tarsius wallacei | reverse complement strand
ACAGTAGCCACCAAAAAAAATGAAATACCTTGGCATCTTCCTAACCAGAGAAGTGAAAGACCTTTACAATGAGAACTACAAAACACTGCTCAAAGAAATCCAAGAAGATACAAACAAATGGAAAAATATTCCATGCTCATGGATAAGAAGAATCAACGTTGTTAAAATGTCCATCCTACCAAAGGCAGTCTATAGATTCAACGCAATACCCATTAAATTACCAGCACCATTCTTTGCAGACCTGGAAATGACAATATAGAAATTCATATGGAAACATAAACGACCATGAATCACCAAAACAATTCTTAGCAAAAGAAACAAAGCAGGAAGTATAGCACTTCCAGACTTCAAACTTTACTATAAGGCTACAGTAATCAAAACAGCCTGGTATTGGTACACGAACAGGCACATAGACCAATGGAACAGGGTGGAGATTCCAGAAGCAAAGCCTCAATTTCTCAACAAACTCATCTTTGACAAAGCCTCCAACAACAACTACTGGGGAGAGGAGAACCTATTCAGAAATGGTGCTGGGAGAACTGTCTGATCACATGCAGAAGATTGAAACAGGACCCCTACCTATCACCATACACAAAAATTAACTCTGAATGAATCAAGGACCTAAATGTAAAACCTCAAACTATAAGAATCTTAGAAACCTCGAGAGACACCCTTATGGAACTGGCAACCAATTCCTATTCAGAACCCTAAATGTCCATACCTTAAGAAATAAGATAGGCAAGTGGGATCTCATTAAACTGACAAGCTTCTGCAAAGCAAAAGAAACCATCAAGAGAGCTGGGAGACAGCCCACAGAATGGGAATAAATATTTGCCAACTGTATATCTGACAAAAACCTAACATCTAGGATCTACTAGGAACTCGAATGTGCCAAAAGGAATAAAACAAACAGCCCCATTAAAAAGTGAGCAAATAGACACCTCTCAAAAGAAGATATATGGGCAGCCAACAAACACATGAAAAAGTGCTCAGTCTCACTCATCATCAGAGAAATGCAAATCAAAACCATATAGAGATACCACCTAACCCTAGTAAGAATGGCCATCATTAGTAAAGCAAACAACAACAGATGCTGGTGAGGATGAGCAGAAAAAGGAATGCTTCTACACTGCTGATGGGAATGCAAGCTAGTACAACTGCTTTGGAAGACAATGTGATGATTTCTAAAAGAACTAGAAATTGACCTTCCATATGACCCAGCAATTCCCCTATTGGGAATATACCCGGAGAACTCAAATCATTTTACAAAAAAGATACCTGCACATGTATGTTTGTTGCAGCTCTATTCACAATAGCAAAAACATGAGACTAGCCATGTTGCCCATTGAAGCTGGACTGGATTTTAAAAATGTGGTACATATACACAATGGAATATTATGCAGCCATAAAGAAAGATAAACGTATGGACTTTGCAGCAACTTGAATGGATTTAGATTCGATCATACTCAGTGGTCTAATCCAGAAACAAAGAACAGATTCCATATGTTTTCACTCATAAGTGGACCTGGAACAATTATAACACTGTAAGAAAGGGATTGGCAGTAGTGGCAAACTGTCAGGGGACGGGGAGTGGAATTGGCAGTTGAGGGAAACTCCTAGGGGAGGGATGGGGCATACCTCATCAACTAGGGTACCTGCATAATCATTGTATACCTAACCCTGAATTGTACCCCACACCATAATAATAAAATTTAAAACCTAACAATAAGTAAATAACAAATTAATTAATAAATAAGAAAATATAGATAATAAAAATGACAACCCAATAAAGAAGATTATGAAAACTAGTACACTCCTGGCCAGGAAACAAAAATTTAAAAGTTAAGATAAATAAAAATTAGAAAAAAATTGAAAGCAAGTTAATAATTCACACAGTTTTACAGTCAACAGACATACATGAAAGTCAGTAGCAGCTTCATATGATCTATTTGTTGACTTTAATTTGTACTGTGGTCTTTCCTTATAGCATATTATAATAAGAGATAATTTCACTGGATTTTTTTTAGTGTAAGGCAGGTAGGTTTTTAAAATCATGATCCAAAAAATATTTGCAAAGAGTAAGTCAGAATAAGCAATAAATTTTTTAAAGTTTTCTTAGACTGGACAAATACATTAAAATCTCTTAAAAGTCATAAATATTCCACATAATATAGCAAGCAGGTGTTACTGGGTTTACTTTTAAATAAAATAAACATGCACAGAACCAACATCTTAAAAAACCCAAAAAGAAAGAGCATTATTTTAAGGTACTATAAGAATAGTTGCAATTATTATATTTTTTACATCAAAGTGGTTTGCTCTTACATAACTCATGCAGAAAAATAGCATTTTTAAAAAACAGAAATATTATAGGAATTTCCATGTTAATTGCCAAATCTTATCCACTTTTCCTGACCACTTGGAAGGATAGGAATAAGAAAGAACAAAGTGACGAATTGATCCAAAATATTCAACAAAGAATTAATTGAAATAATGAAAAAATACATATAAAATTAAGTCAAATTAATACCACTCTGATACTGTAGAGTCTACAATAGATATGGCAAATGCTGTTCATTTGGGGATTATTCTGTATACATATTCTAATGTAATATACTGTAAATGATCCATAATATTCTGCCAACTGAAAACCATTTATCTGTGAATTTATTAAATAAACTGAAACAAGATCTGGAGAATTATAATGTGCCACTGAATAACATTTGTATTCTGTCATCTAATGAAGTTGTTATGAATGGTGAGAACAAAAGATTCCAAGTTTTTTTCAAAAACATTAGTAAGGTACTTCAGTTTCTGATTATGATGAAATAATGGCATTAGACTAGCTTTTAATCTAAGCAAAATTTAGAAATCACATCTTTCAAGCAGAACCGTGATGCTTTAGAGAAGGAATAAAAGGAAATAAACCTTGTGGTCTCTTTAGCTTTCTGTGCAAAACTCCTTTTTGGGTTGCAGTGTGGGAAGATTGAGCCCAAATAAAACACAACAGTTCTGCTGAGCTACAAGGTTGGAATTCAGACCTACTGAAGTGTCATAATTTTGTGAAACAGAGTATCACATTGAAGAGAGCTGTGAAGAGAAGAAACACCAGAATTAAGCGAAAGAGTCCTCCTGAGTCCTTGCCAAAATAGGAAGCTATGCATGCAGAGGGTGAGACTGAGACTTGCAAACTGAACAAAATTATTGTGCTCATCCAAGGCTAAGAAATGATTAGAAACCAATATCCTGTAGTAGAGATCCCAGAAAGCTTATGCTTTAGAAGTAAAGTTAACCCTGTCCTGAAATAAAGGCTACTCTCGTCTCACCCTAACAACACTTCAAAACTAGACTTAAAAAGGTCAAATTAATGCTCACATAATTTAATGGCATCTAAGGACAAATATTAGCACCCTGTGACATCACATCAAAAAAATTCAGACACTCAAAAATACAGTACCTGTAAAAAAAAATGTAGAATCAGAACGCAATTAAAGTTTAGTAGACATCCAAAGTAGCAGGAAAATTTGACCCATAATCAGAAGAAAAATTAGCCTACATAAACAGACCCCAAAATTACAGAGATGACGTAAACGTTAAATAATAGAAGAGAAGGCAATAAATACTATCCAACGGAAGTACAAAAAGAAAAAAATCCCAAAAAATAAGCAGACCCAATAATGTATAAAACAACATCAAATGGTCTAAAAGACATATAGTTAGAGTACCAGGGAAAAAAGCAGAAAGAAAGAGGATAGAAAAGATATTTCAAGTAACAGTGGTAAAAATGTTTTAATATTTGATGAAAAATGAATCCCCTATGAACTTATTCAAGCATCTCAACAAATCTCAAACTTTTTAAAAAAATATTTGTTTATTCAAAGAAACCTACACCAAAGCACATCATAATCAAACAGCAGAAAACCAATGGTAAAGAGAAAAATGTTCAAAGCAGTCATAGAGAAAAAGCACACTGTGTACAGAAAACAACAATAAGAATTATTATTGACTGTTCAACAGAAACAATGCTAAACAGAAAACAATGCAATGTCGTGTCTGAGGTGCTGAGGGAGGGGAAAGAAAAACTATTAACCTAGAATTCCTTCTCCATCCAAAATTTCTTCCAAAATATAAGAATAAAACATTTTCCAGAGAAACAAAAGCTGATCAAATGTGTTTCTACCAGAATTTTACTAAACAACATTTTTTTTAAAAAGTCATTTAAAGGTTGATACCAGATGGAAACTGTGATCTACATGAAGGAATGAAGAACACTAGGAATGAGTAATTATAGAAAATACTTTCTCATTCCCTAATTTATTTAAAAAATAATAATTAACTGGTAAAATAAAAATAATAACAGTGCATTTAGAGTTTATAATATATGTGAAAGTAAAAATGAATAGCAATAAAGCATAAAGGATGGAAAGAAGGAATATACAAGTACAATATTGTAATGTTTTTCTCATATATTTGAAGTAGTATAATACTATTTGAAAGTAAGCTACAATTAGTTAAGCCTGAATGCTAAAGTTAATAGCCCTAATTTGTTAAAACTCTAATTTGAGATGGTTAAAAAAAAGAGTTAATAGCAAGATGCCAGTCTTATGTTTAACTATATAAAAATGTAAATGAACTAAACACCCCAATTAAGAGAAAAAGCTTTTCAGAATGAATAAAAAAGGAAGGCCCAATTATATGTTGCTTGTAGGAGATACACATTAATATAAAGAGACAGATATTAAAAAGTTATAAAATGGAAAAATTATAAACAACAACTACAAACATAAGAAAGCTGGATTGGCTATGTTAATATGGGGGGGGGACCAAAAAATGGAATTTATTTATTTAAAATTGTGTATTTATTCTTACATGTTTAAACTTCAGTTACATTCAGAGTACTCTCCGATTGATGCAAAACCCCTATCAAGACATTTTTTCCCCTGCTCAAAACAGTTTTTGAATTTGTCAATTTTGATGCCTTTTAGTGCTTCTGCCATTTTTTGTTTCACCTCTTCCTCATCAACAAAATCCTTCCCTTTGAGGAATTTTGTCACCAAAGAAACAAAAGGAAAGTCACTCAGGGTTAGATCAGGTAAATAGGGAGAGTGAGGCACAGGGGTCATGTCATTTTGGGTCAAAAACGCTGAACACTCAGCACAGTGTGGGAAGGTGTGCTTGTAAATCACCATCATGAAATGGGCACATGCGTTAAAAGAATCTCCAAAATAATAGCAATGATAATGATGATGATGATGATGATGATGATGAAGCCAAACACAGCCTTTCACACCAATGCTAGCTGGCACACCAATGCTGATGGGTTCCTAGAACACTTACCTAGTGGGGGAAAGCCTGTACTACAAAGGGCCCACCCTACATAAAATAATGCTGAGTTTTTGGAGGTCCCCCTTGTATAAGATGAAGTAAATAGAAAGATAAGAAGTATTATCAGAGATTAAAAGATGGATAACCTGTAATGATAAAGGAGTCAGTTCATCAAGGAAATAGTCATCTTAAATACTGGAGGTGCCCATGAAAGACATAGAATGGCAAACTGGATTTAAAAAAAAAACAATAATTTGCTGCATCCAGGAAACTCATCTCACCACAAGGGATGCACATAGACTCAAAGTTAGAAGATGGAAAACAAATTTCCAGGTGAATGGATCACAAAAGAAGGCAGGAGTCACAACCTTAATATCAGACAAAACAACATCTAAGCTATCAAAAATTTTAAAAGATATGGAAGGACACTACGTAAAGATAAAAGGATCAATCCATCAACAAGAAATATCCATCCTAAACATATATGCACCTAACACAGGAGCACCAGTATTTATAAAGTAATTGCTAAGTAAACTAAAAAAAAGATATTGACTCTAATACTATCATAGCTGGGGACTCAAATACCCCACTAACAAACCTAGATAGATCATCAAGGCAAAAAATGAACAAAGAGATCTGGAATTTCAACTTGATGCTTGACCAAATGGAATTAAAAAATACCTACAGAACACTTCACCCAACAACCACAGAATATACATTCTACTCATTACCACATGGAATGTACTCCAAGATCGATCATATCACAAAAGAAGGCATAAATCAAGCATAAACAAATTTCATAAGATTGAAATACTGCCATATATCTTCTCAGACTACAGTGGAATAAAAATATCAACACCAATAAAATTTCCCTAAAACCCACAAAAACATGGATATTAAACAACATGATGCAGAACAACCCCTAGGTCAACGCAGAAATCAAAACAGAAATTAAAAGATTCCTGGAAACAAACGAAAATGAAGAAAAATCTTACCAAGACCTCTGGAATGCCATGAAGACAGTTCTAAGAAGGGAATTTATATCTCTATGAACACACATCAAGAAAATGAAAAGAACAAGTTAACAGCCTAACAAATCACCTAAGGAAGCTGCAAGGCAAGACCACCACAACCCTAACCTTAGCAGAAGAATCCAGATCTCCAAAATAAAAGACCAAATATGGTACATAGAAGACAAAAACATCAGGAAAAACTCGGCAAAACAAAAGCTGGTTCTATGAAAGGATAAACAAGATTGATGGACCTCAGGCCAGTATGACCAAGAGACAAAGAGAGAAAGGCCCAAATAAACATAATCAGAAATACAAAAGATCAAATCACAACTGACCCTGAAGAAATACAAAAGATTATCAGAGATTACTATGTATACCAATATAGAAACAAACTTACTAACCTAAATGAATGGGAGGACTTTATATCACACAACTTCCCCAAGCTGAAACAAGAAGACATTCAGACACTAAA
The DNA here is from genome assembly GCA_963574415.1 of Tarsius wallacei. Taxonomy (NCBI): domain Eukaryota; kingdom Metazoa; phylum Chordata; class Mammalia; order Primates; family Tarsiidae; genus Tarsius; species Tarsius wallacei. Next base: position 11,801 of record CAUYQG010043671.1, on the reverse strand, counting down.
TAGACCAATAACAAACCAGAAAATTGACTCTGTCATATGAAAATGAGCTATGAGCCAGGCTTGGTGGCTCAGCCTGTAATCCCGCGCCTTTGGGAGGCTGAGGTGAGTAAATTGCCTGAGCCTGCAGGTTCAAGACCCACCTGGGCAACTTGACGAGACCTCATCTCTACAATAAATCAAAAATTAGCCAGGTGTGGTAGCGCGCGCCCGTAGTTCCAGCTACTTGGAAGGCTGAGGCGGAAGGATTGCCGGAGCCCAGCAGGTCAAGGCTGCGGTGGCCGGGAGTGGGTACTGCACTCCAGTCTGGGCAACAGTGAGACTCCAACTCAAAAAAAAAAAAGAAAGAAAATTACCTACCAAAAAAAGACCCTGGACTGGATGACTTTCCAGCAGAATTCTACAAAATGTTCAAGGAGGAGGTGATACAAATCCTATTGAAAGTATTCCAGGCAATTGAGAAAGATGAAATTCTCCCCAAATCCTTTTATGAAGCTAACAACACACTGATACCCAAACTGGGTAAAGAACCAACAAAAAAAGAGAACTACAGGCGAATATCCCTTATGAACATAGATGCAAAAATCCTCAACAAGATTCTAACAAATTGGATCCAAAAACACATCTCAAAAATCATCCACCATGACCAAGTAGGCTCCATCCCCAGGATGCAGGGCTGGTTCAACATTCACAAGACCATAAATGGCATTAAATACATTAACAGATGTAAAAACAAGAATCACATGATGATCTCATTAGATGCAGAAAAAGCTTTTGATAAAGTCCAGCATCCCTTCCTGATAAAAACCCTGAAACACCTAGGTATAGAAGGAACATACCTCAAAATAGTAAGTGCAATCTAAGATAAACCCACAGTTAAAAAGTTGCTAAATGGACAGAAACTGGAAACATTTCCCCTGAAAACTGGAACAAAACAAGGCTTCCCACTCTCACCCCTCTCATTTAACATTTTGTTGGAAGTCTTAGCTAGGTAAATTAGACAAGAGAAGGAAATCAGGAGTATCCAAATAGGAAAAGAGGAAGTCAAGTCCCTCTTTGCTGATGATATGATCCTATACCTTGAAAATCCAAGAGAATCTGTCAAAAACTTGCTTGCACTGATAAAGGACTTTGGCAAAGTCTCAGCGTACAAAATAAATGTGCAAAAGACAGTTGCATTCCTATACAACAACAACAAGCAGGCAGAGACCCAAATAAGAAGTACAATCCCATTCACAATAGCCACCAAAAAAAATGAAATACCTTGGCATCTTTCTAATCAGAGAAGTGAAAGACCTTTACAATGGTAACTAAAAATCACTGCTCGAAGAAATCCAAGAAGACACAAACAAATGGAAAAATATTCTGTGCTCATGGATAGGAAGAATCAACATTGTTAAAATGTCCATCCTACCAAAGGCAATCTACAGATTCAACACAATACCCATTAAATTACCAAAATCATTCTTCTCAGACCTGGAAATGACAATACAGAAATTCATATGGAAACATAAGAAACCACAAATAGCCAAAGCAATCCTTAACAAAAGACACAAAGCAGGAGATATCACACTTCCAGACTTCAAACTTTACTATAAGCCTACCGTAATAAAAACAGCCTGGTATTAGTACAAGAATAGGCATATAGACCAATGGAACAGGATAGAGATTCCAGAAACAGTCTTAATTTCTCAACCAATTGGTCTTTGACAAAGCTTCCAACAACAACCACTGGGGAGAGGAGAACCTATTCAGTAAATGGTGCTGGGAAAACTGGCCGATCACATGCAGAAGATTGAAACAGGACCCCTACCTATCACCATACACTAAAATTAACTCTAAACGGATCAAAGACCTAAATGTAAAACCTCAAAATATAAGAATCTTAGAAAATGCAGGAGACACCCTTATGGAAATTGAAACTGGGAGCCAATTCCTGATCAGAACCTTAAGTGCCTATGCCATAAGAAATAAGATAGACAAGTGGGACCTCATCGTACTGATGAGCTTCTGCAAAGCAAAAGAAACTGAGAGCAGGGAGACAGCCCACAGAATGGGAAGAAATATTTGCTAACTCTATATTTGACAAGAGCCTAACATCTAGGATCTATAAGGAACTCAAACATGCCAAAAGAAAAAAAAACAAGCAGCCCCATTAAAAAGTGGGCAAAAGACATGAATAGACACTTTTCAAAAGAAGATATACTGGCAGCCAACAGACGCATGTAAAAGTGCTCAGCCTCACTCATCATCAGAGAAATGCAAATCAAAACCACATTGAGATACCACCTAACCGCAGTAAGAATGGCCATCATTAATAAAACAAACAGCAACAGATGCTGGCGAGGATGTGGAGAAAAAGGAACCCTTCTACCCTGCAAACTAGTGCAACCTCTTTGGAAGACAGTGTGGCAATTTCTGAAAGAACTAGAAATTGACCTTCCATATTACCCAGCAATTCCCCTATTGGGAATATATCCGGAGGAACTCAAATCATTCTACTAAAAAGATACCTGCACACATATGTTTGTTGCAGCTCTATTCACAATAGCAAAAACATGGAACCAACCATGCTGCCCATCGAAAACTGGATGGATAGAAAAATGTGGGACATATACAAGGTAGAATATTATGCAGCCATAAAGAAGGACAAACATATGGACTTCGCAGCAACTTGGATGGGTTTAGAGTCGATCATACTCAGTGATCTATCACAGAAACAAAGAACAGAGTACCACATGTTCTCACTCATAAGCGGACCTTGAACAATTATCATAATACTATAAGAAAGGAATTGACAGTAGTAGAAAACCGCCAGGGGAGGGGGGTGGGATTGGCAGCGAAGGAAACTGCTAGGGGAGGGAGGGAGACACTTCTTCAACAAGGGTACCTGCATAATCAACGTTTGTATACCTAACCCTGAATTGTACCCCATATCTTTAAAAATAATAATAATAAAAAGAAAAAGAGTTGTTAGGATCTGAAAGGTCAGCATCAGGAGGAAGACGAGACTTGACAATGCATGAATATACAGAAGATGGTAAGGGCTAGGGTGGGAGAAACCAGAAATTAAAAGATTGAGAAGTGAGCTGGATTATAAGGAGATTCCCAGGGGCATGACCTGAGCTGCCCCAGGACCTGTCAATCATCAATAAGCATTCATTAAGCACCCGCTAAATGCTGAATGCTAAGACTACAAAGAGTAAGCCACAAGTCCTGTTCTCAGATGACTTAATTACAGGCAAATAAAACAGGAGATTAAATAATAATCAATTAACTAATAATAATAAAACACCACAAAGTAGCAGAATTGTAAGCTTCCGGGAAAGGACAACTTTAAAACCGGAGAGGCTTCATGGTGGAGATGAGAGTTGAGCTGTCCTATGAAAGAAAATCAGGGAACTGGCAGGTAGATAAAGGAAGAACACATTCCAAACATGAAGAAAGATGGAAAGGTGGAAATACCTATTTCGTGAAGGATAGAGTTTGAGAAGATTGCACTGGTAGGAAAACGAACTTTGCAAAAAGGTATATTGGAAGTTAGGACTGAAGAGATAAATACAAGAATGTGTGGACTCTGAAATTTCAGACTGTAGGACTGTACTAGATGCTCCATTTTCCAATCATTTTCTATCTCTATACCAGAGTTCCACTACCTGACAACCGAGATGTATACTCATACCATTATATTTCTACCTCTAAAAGCATAATATTTATCTGAAATCACCATGGCGAAAAGAAAAAAAACTACAGACCCACTACCATGAGTGTTCAAATACTTTTCTTGAATTTAAGAAATGAAAAAAAATTAATGTTCTGTTTTATTTGAGATATTCAAGACTTCTGCAACAAATGACTAAAAACAGCATAATAAGAAAGCATTCCCATGTTCTTAAAGCTTTCCATATGGGCAAGGGGCTTACACTCCTGGCATTTCATTGAAGCGTGTGGTTTATATGCAAAGAGATTTAGTGACTTAAAGGGGTTTAGTTATTGCTCAGTTATTCTTCCTGTCTCATTGAGGCCAGGGCATTTCAAGTGGCTTCAGAAGACTCTTCTTTGTAGATTCATGGGGTCCAAATAAAATTACCAACAAGAGCGGGTGCGTGAATGCTATACTTCCTTCCCATGAGAAATGTATCCCGCAATGACCCATGTGCCCAATCTTAAGGTTCCTGGAAGCTTCTCCTTTGGGAATTCAAAGCAAATCTTTGCTCACCTCACTGAGGCTGCAAAACAGGCCCAAGTCCTTTCAACCTATGGGAGGGAGAGGCCCAAAATTCTGAATGTTTCAGAAAGAACATGAGTTCTGGAGTCAAGCTGATTAGAATTCAAATTCTGGTTGTACCACTTAGAAAAATCCGGACACGACACTCAGTCTCTGAGACCTTTAGCTGCTCTGTAAAATGCATATAATAATGTTGACTTCATAGGGTTATAATAATGGTTAAACCAAATAAGGTATAAAAGCTACGTGCCAGCCGTATAACAGGCACATCACATTTGTTTTCCTCTCCTGTCCCTGGTGTGAAGTGCTGTATTGAGACTGTACAATTTTCCTTTGGTATTTACAAAGAATAAACCTCAAATAAATACCATGCAGATAACATCTCTAGAAACTCAATCAAAAATACATTTAATAGCTATCACCATTAAACTACAGAGAAGTCACATAAAGAGACCAAGGAGGAAAGTGTAAAGATCTCATTACAAATAAATATAGAGACAATTTTCTTCTTCCCTGAGGCAAAAATGTGCCTTGGTTTTAATTAAGCTTTGAAAATGCATCTTGATTTTTCCTTCCATTCCTTTGAAATCTTATCTGACACAAGTCTTCAGAATATCTTTTCTCCCTTATCTCCATCTGGAGTTTCTATTAAACATTCTCCCTCTACCCGTCCCTCTCCTTCTCCGTCTCTTCTCTCCCCACCCTTCCCCCTCCCTCCCTCCCTCCTGCTCATAAAATTCTTTGAGTCTCTTGGAAAGTCCTGTAACTATAACGTAGTTCTCCAGAGAGGCCCTTCACCAGCTTCCAGCCTATCTTGGCTTTCGTCATGCCTTCCCGCCCTATGCTGAATCATTTCTAGCTTTGAATTTAATTGAAAAATGTGCCACTATTTCACTTGGACACTTAGAAGCCATTAATTGGCCTAATGTCAATATTGTTGTGTCTCCGAGGAGGAGGACAGAGATGGGGGAAGTCTTGTCAGTGGAGCAGTCAGAACATACACAAACAACATTTATCAATTAAGTTCGCCATCTGCACAGGCATAATTGGTGACACCCTTAAAAAAGGATAATAGGAACATCAAAAATCGCAGATCACAGATCTGTGTAATAGGTATAATAATAATGAGAACGTTTGCAAGAATTACAGAGACATGAAGTAAGCACCTGCTGTTGGAAAAATGGTACTAGCACACTTGCTCAACTCAGGGTTGCCACAAATCTTCAATTTGCCAAAAGCATAGTATCTATGAAACACAATAAAATAAAGTGCAATAAAATGAGTCACACTTTATTGTAAGCTCTATGAGGATGGGGTCCTTTTTCCACCATATCCGTCATCCCAGTTCTTTTCATTCATTATTGCAATCTCAGGCTGTAGGAAAAGTACAGAATTCATGTAAATTTTGCTAACAAGAAAATAAATTCTATCCAATAGGATGAGATCCAATTGTAATTGACAGCAAAATAATTTCACTCCATACTGCTATAAGAAAGGGATTGGCAGAAGCCGGAAACTGCCAGGAAATGGGAAAGAAGGGGGGGGTGCAATAACATCCATAAGGGTATCTGATCTCAAACCAGGTGAAGTGGGGACCAAAAGGGAGGCCCAAACTTTTACCTGTACAATGACCACTTGTATGCCTAACCCGGAATTGTACCCCACATCTCTAAAATTAAAAATAAAACATCAAAAAAATTTGATTTCTCTTTCATAAAAGTTGAGGTAGCCAGTCTGAGGTGAGTTTGGCACCCTTGGGGTGAGAGATCCAGGTTCCTTCCACCTTGTTGCACATCCATGCATATCTCTTTAAAAAAAATTATCTAATGTTCCCGATGAGTACTTTTATATCATTGGACATTCCTGCTTTTTTTAATATTCAAAATGTCTCTTCGTTTTCTAACTCTCCAAACCTGTGTGTATGACAGCTTAAGTTTTCATATGATATTGAGCAACTAACTGATTATTCAGTTCATTTTCTTTTTTTTTTTTCTTTTTCTGAGTCAGGGTCTCACTCTGTCACCCCGCTGGAGTGCAGTGGCAGTCATGGCTCCCTGTAGCCTCAACTTACTGGGCTCAGGCAATCCTTCCACCTCGACCTCATGAGTAACTGGGACTAAACGTGCATGCCACCACACCCAGCTAATTTTTTTTATTTTTTTTTTTGTGGAAATGAGGTCTTGCTATGTTGCTTAGGCTGGTCTCAAACTTGTGGGCTCAAGGCCTTTCAAAGTGCTGGAGTTACAGGTGTGAGCCACCATGCCTGGTCTCGTTCATTTTCCACAAACTTGTGAGTTGTTTTCTCTTCTTATCATCGCCTCAAGATCCAAGTTGGTTACTCCATCACATCCACATCAAGCAGAAGACAGAAAAGAGGGGAAAAAATGAATGAAAAACACTTCCTAGATGTTGTACATACCATTTTCATTTCCATCCCCCAAATTGGTAAGATGATAATACCTAGCAGTAGGGGAGACTTGGAAATGTAGAGTCTTTCTTTTTACCATTTCATTTTTGCAAATTAAGCACATACACTTGAAACAGACCCCCTGAAGACCACCATGACGCACAATCATTACGCTGAAGGTGAGTTAAGGTGCAATGTGTATAGCTTTCACTCGTTACGCTACCCTCAAGCACATGCTTGCATATGTATTTCTAGCAAGGACATAAATTTAACTTAATCATGAGTTAGAATATTACTGCAGTCACCGCTTCTGAGATTGCATATGTCTACTTTTAGCAGACTGTTCTCCCAGCTTTGGTTGTTAAGCGTAAAGCTCCATGACTCCTCTGATGGCATTGATGCCAAACAACTTATACGCAAGTTACAAAACTTAAGTGCAATCAAGCACTTGGCCTTGTTATATTATCTAAAGAAGTCACATCTTAAATTCACCACACCCTCAACTGGATTCTTCACTACCAAACTTTCCCTCCTCCCATATTCTCATCCTGACAGAAGCACCACCATCCGCCCCACAGGTCAAGCCAGAAACCTGGATATCTCTCTATTGAGTCACCAAATTATGTTGATTCTTCCTGTTCCAATATTTCCCTTTGCTCCATCACCACCGGAGTCTTATTAGTAAAGGCCCTCACCCTACCTGATCTGCACCCACCCCTTCCCTGCTGTGGCCCCCCGCTTCGAGTCATAGCCCCCTCATCTGTCAGAATGACCACCAATTACACGTGTGTTGCTTCCCTCACTTTCAATCCTCCTCAACACTCACAAGATCATTCCCACCCCTCCTGGCCGTTAGATGATTCTGGATCTTGACAATCCTTTTAGCCCCAGCTACTGGCACTTTCCCCTTGGTGCCCTAAATCCTCCTTTAAGGAGCCATGGTCACTTCCAGAATTGTCACCTTTGCAGGCATTAATCTCTCTCCATCTAGCAGACTCTCCACTCCTTTCCCCTAAGTCTTTCCTTCCTGTTCTCTGCCTGTCTGATCTCCTAATTATCCTTCAAAAATCAGTCCAGACGTTGTTCCCTTGTGAAATCTCCTCTAGCTCCCTTCCTCCCACTTCACTAAAGAGTGAAGCCCTCCCTCCGCTTCTATAAACCATAACCTTTTATTATATGACTTATATTATTTAAAACTCTATTTAATGATCTCATCTGGGTTGCTAGGCATTTGAGAACAATAACTTTGTTCTATTTGTTTATATTTGCATTCTCAGATCCTTGAAGAATTCCTAACAAAATAGGATCTCAAAAGAATTATAAAATAAACAAATAAATTGGCATTCTGGTGTGTTTATGCCTGTATAGTTTTATGTGACTGAGAGTTACTGGATGTATGATTTTATATTCTAATTTGTACCACTGAAAATTATATAATATATGTTTTAAAAATTTATACAGGCTGGTGAGTCAGGCTCCCTATGGTCTTAAATTTTTTTTAACCATCGTTTATTGTATAACTGTTCCATGCTTTTAAAAATTCTTTCTCTATTGTGGGACATTTGTTTTTCTTGCAATTGTTTTGATATTGTACTTAACAGTTTGATGAACATTATTGTCCATAAAGCTTTGTATTTCAGAATATTTACTTAGAATAGATTTCCAGGAAACAGAATTTCTAGAAAGACAAAAAATAAATCAATGAGGGTGGACCCTTTTGAGGGTCATGTTCTGTATTGGCAAGTGTTCTCTATTGCAAAAATTGGCTAAACCCATTTCGATTCACACAAGCAGTATAAGAGAGTAGGCATCTCATTTTAAGAGAGTATAGATTGACTAGAAAGTATCCACGTGAATGAAAAGAATTTGAAGAATTTGTAAAACATCACATGCAAGTAATTATTGTAGATACATGGAAATTTTCCCTGAAGAGAAATAATGAGGAAATATGGCAGATAGTTTTAATATTTGAAGCAGTTTCATGCGGAAGAGGAGTTTTGTGCATTCCAGAGAACAAGATAAAATATCACTTGCTACTATTCATTGAGCATTTTCAGTGTGCCAGGTTTTAGCAGCAGTCATTACTGAATCTTCTTTTCACAGACACATAACTAAGACTTTAAGAGCTTTAGTCACTCACCTAGTCACAGAGGTAGTTAGTAGCAGATCTGGTATTCATAAATTCAGGTGCATTGGTTCTAAATCTCATATTTTAACCACCACACCAGGACTTCTCAAACTTCCCCATCAAGTTGAAGCTAATGGTAAGAAACAGTGAAAGCAGATCCTTGGAGTGTGTTGGGTATAGACTAAGCCAGCACTCTATAAGCAAGGGAAGTCCTAGAAGCCGTCATTGTTTTTCTTCAAAAATCTATGTGCATTTTTACAATCGCTATGGGAGACAATATGGCAGTTTCTCAAAAAATTAAAACTGGTAATACCACATGATCCAGCAATCCTACTTCTGGGTATATACCGTCTAGGGAAAGAATAGTAGAATAGGAGGGTCTTCCAGAAGACCCCAGGGTTCCTAGGGTTTTTTTTTTTCAAGGCCTATGCCATATGACATTGAGAGAGAGAGAGAGAGAGACCTATTAAATATTTTATGTTTTAGCACCTCTACTTATGTTGTATTTCTTCTTAAGTTTTGAACCTTTAGTATTCTTAGCTTTCATATTTTTGAGTCTCCAGATATGTGAGTTTGTACTGTGGGCATCTGTCTTCAATTAACAAAAATAAATCAAATGGAACATATTCTAACCATATAGGAACCAGGAATATGGGGATAAAAGCCCTCTACTCAAACTTTACAGGCTGCCTGGTGACCCTAATACTGGACTTGGATGTTTCAAGGGTACCTCACTGTGCACTCGATTCCCAGTTTATCAAAATGGCTGTAAAAGATGTTGCTCAGATTTGTAACAGACTCCTACAGCTAAAAGCAAGAAAAGAGACCAGTATCCCCAGAAACTACCTGATCAAGTAGCAGCATGATTTCAGTTTGGAGCAAGACTTCCATTAACAATATACTTTTCCTTCTGAAGTTAGAGCAAGACTGATTTAAGGAGCGATGACTTCCTATAACTGTGCTGTGTGCATGTGTGTGCACAAAAGCATGCATGCAGGCATATATGTGCTTGATAGATTCCTAATTCTCTCATCACTCCCTGGGTCTAACATTCTCATAGTGGGGCTGAGGTTACATTTCTTTCTTATTAGTAGACATGCTCCCCAGAAGTTACTCAGATTTCCAATTTTTATTAAAAATATAGCCCAAGGAAAATTTTCAGATTTCAGATTCCTCAATGGGAAGAAAAAAAGTTGACATTCTGATTTTATTTTGGCTTAAAATGCTTCTTTTCAAAGAAATTTTGTTTTCCAGAATCAACACTGTTACTAAGTAAGGCATATCACATCTGCCTAATTTCTTTTCTCCACATTTGCACTCCAGAAATTAAAGGTGAAGAAATTAAAATTTGGAATTAAGAAATGCCAATTTAGGTCATGTGGGTGACCTTATTGAAAATGCTATAGACACATTAAATTCAATAAACACATCCCATTTTTCAGTAAGAACTTGTTTTTTAATATTTTTTGTAGTTTGTATCTTTCAAAGAATTTGTCCATTTAATCTATTATGTCAAATTTATTGGCATCAAATTCATCATAATATGCCCTTATTTTAATTATGAATAATAATTAATAATTGTTTTTAATAATGTCTGTGGTCATATTTTCTCTTTCATTCCTGATATTGGTGATTTGAATCTTCACTCTTCTTTATATAATCAGCCTACTGGAATTCTCTAAGTGTTATCAGTCTTTTCAATGAAACTTTTTTATTGCTTTCATTGAATTTTTTTCTATTGTCTTCCTGTGTTTAATTTATTTCTGCTGTTACCTTTGTGATTGATTTCCTTCTACTTTGGGTTTAATTTGGTGTTTCTTTTCTAAACTTTTAAGGTGGGACCTAGATTATTAATTTTAGATCTTCCTTCTTTTCTAATTTAGGCTATTAAAGATATTATTTTCTCTCTATGCATTTCTTTAGCTGCATCCTGTAAATTTTGATACATTATCTTTTTGTTACCATTCATTTCAAAATACTTTTCATTTTTCTTGTGATTTATGCTTTCACCCATAGGTTATTTAGAATGTGTTGGTTTCCCAATATTTGGAATTTCTACTACTAATTTCCAGTTTAATTTCATCATAGTCAGAGAACTTAAAAATTTGTATGATTTCCATTCTCTTAAATTTTTTGACACTTTTTTTATGGTCCAGAATATGGTCCATCCTTATGAATGTTCCATGTGCACTTAAAAGAGAAAGTATACTCTGCTGTTGTTGGGGATGATATTCTAGTTGGTCAAGTTGGTCAACTATTTCTCCTTTCAGTTCTGTCAGGTTTTGCCTCACACACAGTATTTTGAAGTTCTGCTGTTAGATGCACAGACGTCTAGAACGGTTTTGTTCTCTTGATGAATTGACTCCTTCATCATTATAAATTGTCCCTCTTTATCCCTGGTAATAATCCTTGTTCTGAAATCTACTTTGGTATATATCAATATAACCAAATCATCAACTATTTAAAAATTACTGCTTACATGATATATCCTTATTTATCCTTTTATTTTTAAACCTAGTTTTGTATTTATATATATAGTGGGAAACTTATGTCCTGCCAAGACTTGCTTTTTTATCCAGCGTTACAGTCTATGCCTTTTCATTGAAATGTTAGGCAACTTAAACATAATATAATTATCGATATGGTTAGGTTTAAATACACCGTTTGGCTACTAGTTTTCTATTTGTCTCACTTGCCATTTGTTCCTTTTTTCTCTTTTCTGCTTTGTTTTGGGTTTTTAATAATCTGGTCATAGCCGGGCTCGGTAGCTCAGCCTGTAACCCCGCGCTTTGGGAGGTCAAGGTGGGTGGATTGCCTGAGCCCACGGGTTCGAGACCCGCCTGGGCAACTTGGTGAGACCTCATCTCTACAATAAATCAAAAATCAGCCGGGCTTGGTAGCGCGTGCCTGTAATTCCGGCTACTCGGAAGGCTGAGGCGGAAGGATCGCCGGAGCCCAGCAGGTCGAGGCTGTGGTGGCCGGGAGCGGCCGCTGCACTCCAGTCTGGGCGACGGAGTGAGACTCCAACTCAAAAAAAAAAA
>CAUYQG010043670.1:0-23869 GCA_963574415.1 Tarsius wallacei | reverse complement strand
GCCCGGCTGATTTTTTGATTTATTGTAGAGATGAGGTCTCGCTTGCCCAGGTGGGTCTCGAACCCGCGGGCTCAGGCAATCCACTCACCTCAGCCTCCCAAAGGCGCGGGATTACAGGCTGAGCCACCGAGCCTGGCTAGTTTCCCCATTTATAAGATGAAATAACAACATTTTCCATGTTGCGCTAAGTAGACACGGATACACACATACCTGATGTTAATATCATGCCATGTATTTATTTATTTATTTTTAAAGCAAGATGTCTTGAGCAGACAGAAGAGCTCCCACAGCGGGAGGGGACCCGAAGGGGTTGCCCCATGCCATTTATTACAGCAGTATCAGAGCACAAATCCCTCAGCTCTCATTTTTCCAAAGGGTATGTGTATGGACAGGATGGCATGGGTTGGACACCCCATGGTGAGTGCCCTACTGCAATGACTCTGCCCCCACAATGCTTTGCACATTAACAGGGAAAGAGGACTGAGAAAATCTATGCCAATGTGTAACGTGGAGCCTCTGGGTAAGGGAAACCACCTTGTTAGAAAGAAGGAGACTGCAGAAGGTAGCCTCTGATCTTGATGGCCCGCCAGTTCCTTGTTAAGCCCTAGAAAGGAGGTAGGAAACAAACATCCCATTAACTATTACTGCATTATTGTTGGATTCCTTCTAGTCTCTTAGGTGTCCTCCTTCAAATAGAAACTGATGGCATTCCTAGAAAAAAAATATTCCATATGAGCATGTGCTATAGAATGAAACCATTGTTGAGGTTGTATTCGCTGGTGATTGCTGAAAAACAACAGCCATGTGTCCTCGTGGATCTGCGGATTATCTGGGAATCTGCTGAGGGTGGCAGGTCTAGGCTGGGCTTGGCTGGGTTCGGCTCTGTTCTGTACCATCTGTTTCTAACCCTCTCTTTAGGGGTAGTAGCAAGTCTTGGCATGATCATCTCACACTGATGACAGAGACAAGGAACAAGCAGAGACACACACAGATTCTTGAGTCCTAGGCTCAAAACTGGCACACTGTCACTTCCACTCATTCCTCTATTAGTCAAAGCAAATTTGCTGTTTGGTCATATCCAAAGTCCGGAGGAGGAATAATACACTTTGCTTTTTCAGTGGGAAGAGCTGCAGAGTTACAGAGGGAATCAGTGAGGTCATTAATGCAGTCTACAAAAATGATAGACAATTTAATTTGTCAGCAACCAAGGAGTCTATGGGTTATGAGGTCTTCTGCACAGCTTCTAAAAAGATGAGACAGCATAGTTCCCAAACCCTTCTCTCTGTCTAGACCGGGCTGAATAGTGTTCTCCCAAATTTTATGTCTACTTAGAACCTGTCAATGTGATGTTATTTGGAAATAGGGTCTTTGCAGATGAAATTAAGTTATGATGAGGTCATACTGGATCGGAATAGGCCCTAATCCAGTGACTTGTGTCTTTAAAAGAGGAATATCAGGACGCAGAAATAGAGAGAGACTAACACAATGCGAAGACACTGAAGAGCATTTATGTGAAGACAGAAGCAGAGATTGGAGTGATACGTCTACAAGCCAAGGAACGCCAAGGGTTTCTATTAGCCACCAAAAGCTAGGAGAAAGGCCTGGAACAGATTTTCCCTTATAATCCCCAGAAGGAACCAACCCTGCCAACACCCTGATTTCATTTCAGAGTTCTGGCTTCCAGAACTGTGAGAAAGTAAACTTTTATTTGTTTGAAGCACCCAGTGTGTAGTATTTTGTTACTACATATTTCTGATCCTATCTATACTTCCAGAACTTTTTAACTCCACCAAAAAGAGGTAGAGTCTATATTCTTTTCTGTTGAAGTTGGGTGGATCTTTGTGACTGCCTACATGAACAAGAATCTAATACACTGGCTACAGCTATCCAAGTGACCCAAAACGGATGTTAGCCTTAAAACATTCCAGGCTCTATGCTACTCTAGGCTACGACTTACTACAGAGTATTTTGAAACTCCAGTTATGCACTCAGAACTTTTTTCACAAGTAGATTAATTTCCAGCCCTGTTTTGACTTGAGACAATGTATTTAGGTGGATAGATCATGGAACTAAAATTTGCAAATCATAGTCACCCTCATTTTTTTTTAAGTATTTCCTTTTTAAAAAAAAATTATTTTATTATAGAGATGTGGGGTACAAGGAAGGATTAACTACACAAGTAGGTTGCAAGCAGGTGAAGTTTGGGCCTCACGCTGGCCCTCGCTTCCCCTGGTTTGGGACCAGGTACTATTTGTGTTGTTACCTGGGCCCCGTCCCTCCCTCCTTACCCTGGCAATGTCCAGCAACTGCCGCTCGCTCCCTTGTGCTAATTTGATTAATGTTCTGTTCCCACTTATGAGTGAGAACATGTGGTATTTAGTTCTTTGTTTCTGTGATAGGGCACTAAGTATGATGGTCTCCATTTAACTTGCAGCAGAGTCCATGATTTTGTTCTTCTTTATGGTTGCATAATACTCCATCGTGCATATGCACCACATTTTCTTTATCCAGTTCATTTCTATGCCCCATATTTAATCATTCACCAAGATTGGCCATCTCTTTCTCATGAATTACAATTGAATTGGCCACCACTGTTACTGGCTTATTACAGGCTCTTATTTCTAATCAATGATGCTCACCGGCCCTATGCGGCTTTTCTTAAGAGGAGACTCTTAAAAAAAAATTCAGATCCAGTCACGCCATCATAATGCCTTGTTTAAAAAGAGGGATTGAGCCGGGCTCGGTGGCTCAGCCTGTAATCCCGCGCCTTTGGGAGGCTCAGGTGAGTGGATTGCCTGAGCCCACGGGTTCGAGACCCGCATGGGCAGGCGAGACCTCATCTCTACAATAAATCAAAAAATTAGCCGGGCGTGGTAGTGCGCGCCTGTAGTTCCAGCTACTTGGAAGGCTGAGGTGGAAGGATCGCTGGAGCCCAGCAGGTCGAGGCTGCGGTGGCCGGGAGCGGCCACTGCACTCCAGTCTGTGCGACAGAGTGAGACTCCAACTCAAAAATAAATAAATAAATAAATAAATCACAAGGCACATCAGGATCATTTTTTTCAAGGAATGTACAGAACATAATATGTCTCATAATTCAGATATAAATGGGCATGTCTCATTCTTTGCTATGAAGGGCTCTGTTAAGTGAGAGATGAAACAGTTGGGGGTGCATTGGGTAAGACACTCTCTAAAGTTACTTCCAATGCAAATTCCAGATTTGAGACTCCCTAAAGGCAAGGACTCTATTTTCTAAGTTGTCATTCTGTGTCTCCTATGGCCCTGGCTCATTTCTGGGTCCAGAGAACACGTTCAAGTTAAGCTTGTTAAATGAATCAAATAAGTCAGTCTTACCCTTCTATGATTTTTTAGAGGAGTTCCCATTCTTAAATTTTTGTTGTGATTGTTACAAGCATTTTGAGGCTGGTATTAATGAATATATTTTTAAAGGCTTATAAAATCAGGTTTTCAAACATTCCACAAGAATAAAAAAAGAATACAACTTCCAAATAGAAAAAAAATATATAGGGGCTCAGCTGTATCCATGTTCCCTGACTCACTCTGTAATCCAAGCTCAGAAGCTAGCACAGGTTACTCAATGGCTCTAGAAATGCTCACACAAAAAGCCAGGTGAGTATCACTTCTGAACATGTCTGTACCACACAGGAGGGAGGCGGATCAAGGTACTGGAATGTGCCCTATTCTAACACTCCATCTATAAGGAGACATTTGTACCATAAGAAGGCAGTTGCTCAAGCAAGATCCAATACGGTAAGGTCTGCATTTTCACTTTTGGTCTTAGCACTTTCAAAACCTTCCTGTATATGTGGCCTTGATGATATGGAGACAGGCAACTTCAGCCAAAATAAAAGCTACCAGTGGCAGAGTAAACAAACTCTGCTAGAGACTCTGTTTTCCTCAATTTATCCACATTTTATTGGTGAGAAAACGGAGGATCAGAGAGTTTAAACAATTAGACTGGGGTCACACAGCTGTGACCAAAGCCAGTCCTTTGCACCATGCTGCCTCCTTCCCTAGGCCTCTGCTGATCCAGTTATCTGACACTCTACCTGCTTCACAGCTGCTGTGTTGCTCCAAGTTGGCAAAGGCACCTTGTATCATGCGGAGTCTTCTACTACAGGAGTCTTCCTAATCACATCTCCTGCCTTTGTGTGTTTTTGTCTTGCCCCATGGTCTTATCTGCACCATTCATCCATTCAACACGTTTCTTGAGCATCTGTTTCATCCCAGGCCCTGTGCTAGGGTCTGAGGAAATGATTACAAATGAGATTCAATTCTTTTTCTTAGGGAGCTGTCAGTCTAATGCTTCTAGTCCTTTTAAGTATTTTATTTATTTTTATTTTTTTGAGTTGGAGTCTCACCCTGTTGCCAAGGCTGGAGTATAGTGGCATGATTGTAACTCACGGCAGCCTTGAACTCCTGGGCTCAGGTGATCCTTCCATCTCATCCTCCTGAATAGCTGGGACTACAGGTGTGTGCCATCATGCCCAGTTAATTAAAATAATTTTTTTTTTTTTTTAATAGAGAAGGTTCCTTGAACTCTGAGCTCAAGCAATCCTTCTGCCTCAGTCTCCCAAATGCTGGGATTATAGGCATAAGCCACCATGCCTGGCCCTTTTAGTTATTTTAAAATAATAAAACAGTAAGACTGGCAGACTGCACTCTGTAGGGCTGAAGCAACATCCAAGGCCACGGGCAGGAGGGAGAAGGAAGACCGAAGAAGAGGGAGGGACAGGAGAGGAGCTGCTGGCCACAAGTGAAGGGAATGAGACACACCCGCATTCCTGTCTCTGCCGCTGAGTGGTACCTCGCGTTGCTTTCCTTTGCTCAAACGCGTGTGTCCATTACAAAATGGCACCATTCACGGATTGTGCCCCACACTGCTGTCTAATTAAGAGCATCATCGGCCACACCTTCCTCATAGAAGTGGCATGGCTTTTATTTGCATTCCTGACTATGTTGCTCAAGACCCTGAACCTTCCTCTTCCTGTTGCTCCCTAAAGAACCCGGCTGATAGAATCTTCTGAAAATCAAGTCCTCAGAAGAAAGAAAGAGAGCAGAGGCTACGTGTGTTGTATTTCTTTTTGGCTCGTTGCCTGATTCGTTGTCCTTGACTGCATCACCTACTATTGTTAGCTGGATAAAATGCTAGGATCCTAGAACCTCAAGTGTGCTCGCACTTCACCACAGGTGTCATCATCACGACAATTTAGAAGTCATCTGCGTAAAGGTACGCAGTAGGGATAAAAACAAAATGGCACTGAGTCACATCTTTGCTCTTTGTAATTATAGCTTTAATTTGGCTGACGAATGAGGAAAGGTACCCACTGGAGAGAAAGAAGGCAAGGCAAGAGGATGAAGGGAGAGGAGGCACAAGAAGAGTTTGGCTATCAGCAAAAGCAAGGTTATAACATGTTGACCATGGAGCAAGAAATTGTTTTATGGAATGAGAATGGCAGCCCCACCCACTTCCAAAATATACAGTCCAGCAAGAGTATCTATTTGCCAGTGCTGATGGCCTTGGTTGCTACTGAAAGTGACAATCCGCTGGCTGGGAAAAACATACATGACTTCCTCTGCACGTGGGGCAGGCCATGTAACATTCTTTAGGATTTGATTCAACAGCCCCCTGTTTTCTTATCACTAGTGGTCACTGAGGAGGCCTTGATACACACATTGCCACAGTGTAAAACCCGCCATATCAGGATCATCTGCCAAATGCTGTATGTGGTTCCACAGCAACTCTGAGGTTAAATTAGTCTACTATAGGCATCATTTATACACAGAACCCAGCATCACAGTTCATAACTACACTATGTGCAAGTCACTCTCTTAACTGGATGAAAAGCAAACACCTTCTAATCTCTGACACACTGATTCATAATGTGGGTCAGACTGACCTGATATAACATTAAGAGAAAAAGCCATTGAAATATATTTATAAATGCAGACTTTCCACGATCTTTCTCACCAACTAGATTAGTTATGAGGCCAGGGGAATAAGGCTGCTTCAGGAACCCAAAGGTTTTCAAGTGTAAATGATTATTCAATAGATGTAGCAGTCTATAGATAAACATCTTTTAAAATAGGCTGTTTTTAAACATGCTGCTCTTTCTCAGACATTTCCTCAAAATGTCACATTGAATAACCACCAGTCAACAGAGCTGGAGTCTCAAGATCATACAGGAATATTCGAGATACAGTAGGCATGCTGATGGCCCTCCCTTAGGAGCACTAGGAACTATTTTAAGGAGAGGAAGACGGAAGGAGGTAAAAAAGGAAGGAGAATGGGTTTGCATGAAGTCAGCTGCAGTCAATGTCCTAGTCCTCCTTAAAGTTAAAAAGATAGGCTGAGCTCAGGGACTCACACCTGTAATCCCAGCACTTTGGGAGGCCAAGGCGGGAGGATTGCTTGAGCTCAGGAGTGTGAGACCAGTCTGGACAATATAGCAATACCTCATTTCTGCAATAAATAAAAAAATGGTGGCTCATGCCTATAGTCCTAGGGAGGAAGGTGGAAGGATCCTCTGAGCCCAGGAAGTCAAGGTTGCGGTGAGCCGTGGTGACAGAGTGAGACCCCGATTCTCTTTCTCTTTGTGTGTGTGTGTGTGTGTGTGTGTGTGTGTGTGTGTGTGTACACACACAATAGGCCCCTTGTAGCACAGGTTTCCCCTGCTAAGTAAGTGTTCTAGAAACCCATTGGTACCATGTACCAGCTAGTGTTGCTGTGAGAGGTTGTGTTTAGAGTTTTTGACCAAAAATGGCATGACCCCCAATTTGCACGAACTCAACCCAAGATACTTTTTTTTTGTTTCCCTGGATGAAAAAAGTCCTTAAAGGGAAATGTTTTGGTAATGTGGAAGGGTAAACAAAAACCGGCAGAAGCACTAAAAGGCATCAAAATTGACAAGTTCAGCAACTGTTTTGAGCAGTGGAAAGTGCTCGATAAGTGTATTGCATCAGACTGAGAGTACTTTGAAAGTGATTAAATTTAAACATGTAAGAATAAATACATAATTTTTTATAAATAAATTCCAAATTTTTATAAATTTTTTGGGTCCCCTCTCGTAGATGGCTAAGGTCACTAGCTAGGCTCATGTAAGCTCATGGGTGCAGCTGGGTCCTGAATCTGAGGGCAGCACACCATAAAACGTGTCATAAAGAAACCCACAGGTTCTTTGCCTGGGGCCCATGGCCAGGCTCCATGGAGTTTTAAAACCCTGAAATTAGCTTTAAAATGTTGTGTATTTGATATTATGTGAGCTTTTATAGGAAAAGTCTTTATAACTTTCAGAAGATTCCAAAAAGATGTGCAAGGCCCAACAAAGTTTAAGAACACCTGCATCAGAAAAACTAACTGGATGCAAATGGCACTGTGCTGAGACATTCTTTGTTAAATATTCAGGGTCCCCGTTGAGAGAGCAAGAGACTCCTTGGTCATCAGCTGGGGTCTTACATCATCATAAGGCAAAACATAAATCCCTGTTTTTTGCCTGTAGAAGATGCTATTATTACTAGATACTTTAAAAACTATTTACTTTTTCTGCTTTTTACAAATAAACGGAAACATACAGTGAAAAGCACATCTTAAAATCTGATGTTTTGGTACTTTATTCAGAAACTCTTCCCCACAGGCCAAGTTTTAATCTAGATATCTTCTTTCTTCTCTATATACAGTGAAAGACTGTAATTTTAAAAATCACATTTTTGCTTTGCAGCAAACTGTCATTCTCTTAGAGCTAGGCAAATGCCAAAGTTAGGCAAAGGCCAACACTTCAAATAATGTTTGGGAGCCTGTGAATTGTCAGGCACAACAATAACTACGGATTTCGATGGAACAACGGTTAGATATCAGGGTAAAACATGAGGTAAAAATAAATGAGGCAGCTCCCATTGGTCCCTAGTATTATTATCCAAAAAGAAAAGCAAATGTAAATCAAACAGATTATAAGTTCCCTTGGACTTTCTTTTTTTTTTCTATTTTGATTTGGGGTCTTGCTCTGCTGCCCAGACTGAAGTGCAGTGGAATGACCATGGTTCACCTCAGGTGATCCTCCTGTCTCAGTCTCCCAAGTAGCTGGGACTGTAGGTGCATGCACCACCATGCCCGAGTAATTTTTTGATTTTTTTATGGAGAAGTAGTCTCACCATGCTGCTCAGACTGGTCTGGAATTCCTGAGCTCAAGGAATCCTCCCTCCTTGGCCTCCCAAAGTGCTGGGATTACAGGCTGAGACACTGCTCCCAGCCTCCCTTGAACTTTCACTGCTCTCTTGACAACATCTCTCTCGGTCATCTCTGGATGCAACAGAGAATCATGGCCTACTAGGTGTCAGTGCAGTGAAATGTACCAAGTGTCCTTGGAGCTGTCCCAACTGCCTGGTTAATGGACCCGAAATTCAACACCTGAACCAACCTAGGAGGCAAAGACTTGTGTTCAGTACAGTAGAACCTGACTCTTAGTGACAGCAGTGGGGTGAGGGTGGGGATGGTGGTGATGGTGATGGATAAAGGACTCCTCAATCAGTAAGATAACTACATTTTGAAGAAATTCACTTTTAAAGTTGAACTCATCAAGGCAAGGAACTGTTTCCTGTTTATTTTGTATCTCATATTTCCTACCTATTTTTGTATCTTGAATAACTAGCATAATGCTTGGTACTCAGTAGGTGCTAAACCATTTTTTTAAAATTGCGTTTTTTAAATTGCACACTTGCTTTTCTGGAGGTCATCTTTCTTCGAAAACCACTTGTTCAATCGTGGTGCAAAGGTAACTGCAGCTCTGCACTGTGACAACCTCTGAATTAGAGTAGTCTAAGATAAATCAGAATTAAGCCTTGCTACAAACATGAAAGCACCTAACAGCCCTAGTTTCAGTATAAGAATGGGGCTTTCGTATCTATTTTGAGAAAGACAGAGCAGATTTTTTTTTTTTTTTTTTGTATCTAAAGGCAAATCAGGTTAGAAGGCAAATTCAAACCATGTTCTGCAGACATCGGACAGATGTAAAGGATGCATTAGGAAGGGTAGGTTTACATCTCCACAGGTTCCATTTTACTTCTTATCAATTTGAGAAAGAATAAGGAATTCCTGGACATTTCTGGAAGAGATGAAATCTTAAAACACAAGGCCTCTCAGCATGACTTGATCTCTCAGCATGAATTTTTTTTTTTTTTTTTTTTTTTTTTTTAAATCAACCCTCTAAAACCCTAAGAACAGATTTGGGTTGCATTTATGGTTGTCCTCATGCTTGCCTAGACCAAAGAAATATTTAGCAATGGTAAATGCCCAGGAAAACAATTTGGAAGACTCCAACTTTCAATTTTGGTTATATAAACTATGGCAAAGATTACATTAATAAAACACATATATTGAAGAAGCATTTTAATTTTGGGAGGCTTAATGTTTAAGTAACACATAGGGGCTGCGTGCAGTGATTCATGCTTGTAATCCCAGCACTTTGGGAGGCCCAAGTGGGAGGACTGCTTGAATCTAGGAGTTCGAGACCAGCCTGGGCAACATAGCTAGATCTTATCTCTACCAAAAAAAAAAAAAATTATCCAGGCATGGTGGCACTCAACTATAGTCCCAGCTATTTTGGAGGTGAAGGCAGAAGAATCGCTTGAACCTAGAATGTTGAGGTTGTGGCGAGTTGTGATTGTGCAACTGCACTTCTGCCTGGGTGACAGAGTGAGACTCTGATTTAAAAAAACAAAATGAAACAGAAGGATTAATTTTAGTTAAGAGAGGAGAAACAGGAAAGCATAGCTCAGAGAGGATGGAAAATTCCCTGTAGGAATCTACAACTGGGTACATGTCATGGATGATGTAAGAGCTCTTCTTTGAATATAAATGTACTCAATAGTGGGAACACTGTTTATATCGAACCACAAATGCTCCTTTGTCCAGGGTAAGTTTCATCCAATACATGATTAGGTTATAAGATTTGTTTCTGTGGAACTAAACACGTCACACTCTACACCCTGGATACAAAAGGAAAAGGGGTTGTTAGATCTCGGGTGGGAGCAATGAACTTCAGTTTTCATTAAAAGGAGGTAGGGTTTCAATTACAAAAACACACTAGAAAGAGATTAGATCATCTTAAATGCCTGGTTAGGTCTGTAGATGTTTACAAAGATATCTAAAAATTCAGGATTCAATTTTTACAGTCTAACCCTAACAACTAAGCAGATCTTTTTTGTTTCTTTCTTTGCCAAAAAGCTGGGGGCGGGGGGGGGGAGAAATCCAAACAAAGAGAGAAGGAAAAAAAAATCTTCACCATCACAGTAGAAAGAAAACACAGGTTGAGTATCCCTTATCTAAGATGCTTGGGGCCAGATGTGTTTCAGATTTTGATTTTTGTTCCAGATCAATATTTGCATTATATATAGTTACCAGTATTCAGCATCCCTAATACCCAAGTCTGAACTCTGAAATGCTCCAATGAGCATTTCCTCTGAGCTTCATGCAGGAGCTCAAAAATTTTCAAATTTTGGAGCATTTTGGATTTTGAATTAGGGATACTCAACCTGTATTTCTTTTTACGCTTCTCTTTGCTAAAGCAAAATGTTATTGACAGGTTGAACAGCATTTGAACTAATATGTGAAACTTGGTAGCTGCTCCCAGATGAAGTTTTCAATTTAAAAAGTCATTCATAAGCCAAAATTTCACTGAAAACAACAACAAAAAATTATTATACTTTAAATAAGCATTTATGCACTGCCAGGAAACATTACAGATTAAACTTCCATTTTAATTTATTACCCACCCCTATTTTTCACACTGGTGATATTTGCTGGTCTTTTAATGGTGCCTTAGAAGATTATCCAATTATTTTTTCAGTAGAGCCTGCTGCTAACATACTGACAAATTAAAGACCTCCCTCATTGTCTTCCACTGAGTGATATATAACATCACTCAGAAATTCATAAATGCTCAGGTAAAAGGGTCACACAAAGTAAAAAGGAAATAAAATTAAAACTGAAAATATATTTTTTAAAATTTACATTTATTTATTTATTATAGAGTTGTGGGGTACATGTGAGGATTTACTACATAAGTGGGCTGCATGCAGGTAAAGTTTGGGCTTCTAGATGGCCCTCAATTCCTCTGGTAGTGACCCAGGTACACTTTGTGTTGTCACATGCCCTCCCCCCCACCCCCCTCCCGCAGTGCCCAGCGACTGCTGACCTTTGTACTAATGTGACTAGTGAGCAGGGCTCACTTACAAGCGAGAGCATGGGGGATTCAGTTCTTTGTAAAACTGAAAATATTTCAAAGGTCAAAATCAGCCTGTGATGCCTTGACCATAGTGTGATATGTTCTGAATGTAGGATTTTACTGTTCTTTAGCATAAAGAAATCATAATACTCAGATTTTAACTTTAACATTTAAATTTTATCTCTTTGCAGTGATGAATTTAAATTCTGTAAGTACATAAACCATTAATTACTACTGCATTCCACACTTCCTCCAGTTGATTAGCATATGGCACTCTGAGATCAAAACTGTGGGTTCAGTTTCCACACAGGTAAACTTTGCATCTTACTATCAATATAAATTCACACATAACTCTAGAAGCAACTTGGAGACACTACTTTGGAGTCAGACAGACATGGGCTGAAATTCCAACAGGTCCACTTGAACAGATTTGCCTTGCAAATCTGGGTAGGTTATTCAAGTATCCGGAGTCCTTGTTTCCAAAATGCAGATGATACCTGTCTGACAGCTATTGCCCTGAGGTAAGTATTAACTGAAACAGGTAGAAAATGTTTGTAAAGAACTCAGAGCAGTACCACACACGCAGCAGGCCCTTGATAGGTTTTGGAGAGACTAAGATCTGAGGTCAGGCACAAAATGGCATGCAGTGATGCTCTGTCTAGGCAAAGGCTGCGCATCTGACCTTACACACTTTCGTATGGGAAGGCAGCCCTTAGTCCTGAGAGGATCTGTTGGAGACTAAACATTCTCACACGCACTTTATTTTGCAAAGGGGGTGACTTTTACTTTAACTCTCTACCCAACCCTTTACAAAAACAGCTTTATAACAAAGAAACAAGAAGGATTGTTGCACTTATATAGGAAGCCATTTGTATATTTCCCTCGAAACACATGGTTAATTTATTTCACTTCTTACCTTTTCAATTTTTTCATCCAGCATTCTGAAGAATTCTTGTTGGCTTTCAGAGATGTGCATGCTGAAAAACAAAGAGCAGTTAAGGGCACATCAGTGCTTTCTTAGACCCAGTCCCCTCAAATGAAAAATGCTGAGTCCCTACACTTTGGGCAGACATTCATTTTTTTGGCAGACTTTTCCACTGAAATCCTCTGAAGTTCTATGGAGGATAAATGTCATTACAGTAATCCGGCAAATGTGTTTCATAATAGTCTACTGGTGACTATGACTTAAGGAATACGCTTCCCTTTCGATGTACAGATGCTATTTATAGTCATGTTACCAGGAGCTGCATGCCAATTTTTTTCTTCAGACACACGTTTGTGATTTTTAAAAAAGCATGAGCAAGCAGCACATGGTGTATTTCAACTCTATGTTGGAAAAAAAAAGAAATAAAAGAGAAAAATGCCAGCCTGGGCAATAAAAGACCTTGTCTTTATTTTTAAAAAATTATATATATATACATATATATATATAAGCTGGGCATGGTGGAGTACAGTCTGCCTGTGGTCCCAGGTACTCAGGAGGCTGAGGCAGAAGGATCACCTGAGTCCAGGAAGTTGAGGCTGCGGTGAGCCGTGATCTGTACAACTGCACTCCAGCCTGAGCAACAGAGAGATACCCTGACTCAAAAAAATTTTTATTTTCTTAAAAAGAGAAAAATGTATCCTGGTTATTGTGTGGAAATATAGATTTAATGAAGGTGGTCAGCCCTGGCGTGAGAGCCAGCTTAAGCATAGGCCTCATGACACTCCTAAACATGTCCTGCACTGGTAGTAGCAAATACACCTCTTTGGAGATGAATTCCACTAGAGTTTGGAAGCAAGTTGGGAAGCATGTCTGTGTAGCATTTGCCATCTGTTTGCTTGTCCTTTGCCACTGAACAGCCTGCTTATTGAAAGGGTTGATATGGCGGTGAAGACAAAACATGAGAAGGGAAGGAGACCAGAGATGGATCACAGATGGGAAGGGCATGGGGCATAGCGGGCCTTAGTGGTAGCATGGTCTTAATGACAGTTGTTTCTCCCTAGCAAATAGCTGTGGGTATTCCAAGGAACTGAGGATGCTGTGTAAGAGTGTTTCTTCCAGTTACTGCAAGTGCCTACTGGTTGATGAGTCTGGGGGCGAGAGGATGGAGGAGGGTGGGCTCTGGAATGGAGTACAGTGGCACGATCACGGTTCACAGAAGCCTCAATTTCCTGGGCTCAGGTGATCCTTCTTCGCCTCCCAAGTAGCTGGGACTACAGGCATGTGCCACCATATCCAGCTAATTTTTAAAAAACTTTTGTGGAGATGAGTGTTGCTATGTTGCTCAGGCTGGTCTTGAATTCCAGGGATCAAGCAATCCTCCTACTTCAGCCTTCCAAAGTGCTGGGATTACAGGCATGAGTCACTGTACCTGGCCTGATGTACCCTTTAGCATGATGCCTTATATTTCAGGGTCCACAGAGAGGAGCACAAGTGACCTGAAACCTGCCAGGCCTGCTGTGACAGATAGTAGGGCTCAGGGCTCAGGGCTCAGAGGAGGTTTCCTCCTGTGTTTAAAAGCAAGACTGAAAATGTGTGGCACAATGACATCAGCTCAGATAGCAAAGGAAAACAATGCATATATCTGGTGCCATTAATCAGCTTTCATGGTTTACAAAGCACTTTCATACATGTCATGTAATTTTTACTGTCCTTGATATGAACATTCAAATAAGGGAAATGTTCTGTTTGGGAAATAGGCCCTGTGTTATTGCAGGTTTGGAAGGCAGGGCAGAATCTGGGATGAAGGGAATACATTAAACTGTCTCTTTTCTGTAGAATACTGGTAAGAAAAGCCATTTTGCATAGCTAAGGTTTCCAGATTCCTCATGATCTTACTTGGGTAAGCACCAAGACATTTTTTACTTGAGCTGCTTTGGATGCAAATCTCATGCAACTGCATACTCTTACGATAAAGGATTGCTCATAAAAATTACTTAATTTTCACTTAATAACTAGAGGCCATTCTCATAATCTTAAATTGCAAGCTGGGCAGGCTCACATCTGTAATCCTAGCACTTTGGGAGGCTGAGGCAGGAGGATTACTTGAGCACAGTCTGGACAACATAGAAAGATCCCATCTCTGTTAAAAAAAAAAAAAAAAGAAAAGAAAATTATCTGGGTGTGGTGATGCACCTGTATTCCCACTACTGGGCTTGGGGAGGGGGATGCTGAGGCTGAGGTGGAAGGATCACCTGAGCCAAGAAGGTGGAGGCTATGGTGAGCCATGATTGTGCCACTCCACTCCAGCCTGAGGTAAGAGTGAGACCGTGACTCAAACACAAAACAGAACAGATGGCAGTTATCTTCTGTAATATCTGATGCCCAGAGCCCCAGGATGGGTAGAGTTGGCTCTCTTTAAGCAAAAGGGCCTTCAGCTTCAGTGCTTTTCTGCTTTGCCTGCCGGTGAGGTTCTTCCTCTCATCCCCTCTGGTTGGGTGGTGTCAGTTCTTTTTGGGCATGCTTGTCAGCTGCTGCTTCTATGCCATGCTTGGAAACAGCAGAGCCAAGTGTGTTAGAGCTGTGCCTAAAGTTAGTGTAAACAGCCTCCAAAGGAGAGTGGGGGGCTTCCTATGAGTGCAGGACACTAATATCCTGTCACCCATTTTGTCTGCTCACCCTTTTAAGAATCCTTCCTGTTCTTGGCTCAGCTCTCAAGAGACAAGGTTGCTCTAGGTCCCAGACAGGAAAGGCATTAAGATCTCCTTTCTCTTTCTTTCTCTCCCTCTCGCTCCTGCTCTCGCTTGCTCTTCCATTCTCTCTTAAGACAGACTACTAGACAGATAGCTAAGCCTATGTGTATATAGTTTTCCTAGGAAATTTCAAGAGACTTCATTTAAAAAATGTCATTCTTAGGAGTTGGTTTTCATTGTAGAAACTTTCTCATGGAGGCAATAAATATTTGTTCGTTAATTAACCGACAGAGTGCTCTCTACTTCAATTCATGTGAGGCATAACCTCTCACAGTGGCAACACAGTTTGTCAGCATGGGTGATGTTCAGGTCCTCAGAGTCAAAACCAGGGCTGGTCTCTGAGTTCCCTACCACTGACAGTCCTATGATGGTTACAAATGTTCACTTACTCCTTTATTTAAACACCACTGCATGAGAACAGCAACAGAGGGACAAAAGGAAAGTTTTCCGTAAAAACAATGATGCAAATGTGTCTGCCAACTCTGTGTTCAAGAACATACTTATCATAGGCTCAGGGTCCCTATCAGGAGCTCGAGACCACATGGTGGCCAAGGATCTCAGGATGAACATACGGTAAAGCAGGCCCAAAACTCTGTGGTTTCAGTTTTGTGTTGTGCCATGATACAGAAATGCTGCCTGCTTTTCTTTGTCGAAGAGCATTAGAATATCCTTCCCTGCCTTTGTCACATCTTCTAACTCACCCACTCTTCCCAAATATGAGGGAGCGCCCCCAAAATGCAGAATTATCTTTTGGAAGGCGGGCCCCTTGTTGTACAGGCTTCCCTGCTAGGTAAGTGTTCTAGGAACCCATTGGGACTGGTGTCCAAGCTAGTGTTGTTATGAGAGGCTGCGTTTGGCTTCAGTGAATTTTTTTTTTTTCTAAGGTTCTTTCAATGCGTTCGCCCATTTCATCATGGTTGATTTACACTAACCTGCCCACACCAGACTGAGTGTTCAGCAATTTTTGACCAAAAACAGTATGACCCCCGTGCCCTACTTTCCCTATTCACCTGTTCTCACCCCAAGTGACTTTTTTTTTGGTTTCCCCCATGGGAAAAGTCCTTGAAGAGAAATGTTTTGCTGATGTGGAAGAGATGAAACAAAAAACGGCAGAAATGCTAAAAGGCATCAAAATTGATGAGTTCAACAACTGAGCAGTCAAAAAGCATTTCAATAGGTGTATTGCACCAAACAAAGAGTACTTTGAAGGTGACTGAAGTTTAAACATGTAAGAATAAATACACAATTTTTTATAAATAAATTCCAGGTTTTTTTTGGTTCCCCTCGTATGAGAAAAGGCACACATCGGAAACACAGTACGTGGGCTGTGGTAAGCGGAAAAGACTGAAGGGAAGGGAGATTTGTTATTATCAAAGCCTGAAGCACCAGACAAGCTCCCCCAGATAACCTCTGTTGTCACTGGAAGCATGGCAGACACTGTCAGAGGAGCCCATGCCCACACACTAGTCACCTGTGCATCGTGTCAGGTTTGGTGTAATCTTAAATCATATGGCTCACTCTGCTGTGCTCCATGGGGTAAGAGTCTGAGAGAAGCACAGAAACCTCTTCAACAGGGGCAGAGATAGAATCTTTACTCTGATGAAATAAGTTACCCCACATCAACTGATTCCGCCTAGATAAACATAGATCTCTTCTTCCCACATGAAAACCTGTCAACATGGTGGTATCGATATAGCCGTTCACCTTCAAGAGGATGAACTGCACTGTGGAGAGTCCCTGGGTAGCGACTCGATTCTTAAGTCCTTTCTGATGCACAATTTAGTGATTGTGAGTCGGTGAGAAAGGAGGAGGAAAAGCTCATTGGTTTTTTTGAAAAACATTGTATTTTTGAATTTTATTTATGTTTTAGTTTATTTTAGAATTGTAAAGTACATGTGAGGATTTGCTTCATAAGTCAATTGCGTGCAGGAGAGGTTTGGGCTTCTAGCAAGCCTCCCCCGGTAGTGGACATAGTACCAAATGGGTGGTTCTGTGCCCCTTCTAGTCCTTCCCTTCCTTCCTCCTTTAACGGTATCCAGCAACTGTAGTTCCCTCCTTGGTGCTCGTGTGCACAGTGCTCAGGGCCCACTTATGAG
Organism: Tarsius wallacei; assembly: GCA_963574415.1. Classification (NCBI taxonomy): domain Eukaryota; kingdom Metazoa; phylum Chordata; class Mammalia; order Primates; family Tarsiidae; genus Tarsius; species Tarsius wallacei. The sequence continues at coordinate 6,861 of CAUYQG010043670.1, read as the reverse complement.
TGAGAACACATAGTATCCAGTATTTTGTTTTTGTGATAGTTCACTTAGAACGATGGTCTCCAGCTGCATCCATGTTGCTGCAAAGCACATGATTTTGTTCTTCTTTATGGCTGTGTAGTATTCCATTGTGTATAGAGACCATGTTTTCTTTATCCATTCCATTTTTGATGGGCATCTGGGTTGGTTCCATGTTTTTGATATTGTGAATCTCACTGGCTTTTCTATATTTCCTCAAGATATTAGAAAGGGATCACTGAATTGTTTACGACTTAAGTGGATAAAGGATAAATACTAGTTGCTAAGGTTCATTAACATTCACTTACAAAAGCCTGTATGTTGGTGCCTGATTTAACCAATAAAGCTCAACAATTTTGGTAATTCCTATTTCTCTCTAACATCTAAAACTCCATCTTAGAAAATGCAACACTCCATAGGTGTTCTTCCTGTGACCCCTAGTTAGTGCTGGCAAAGCTCTTGCGTTAACCCTATGCCCTCAAACACTCTTCTTCCTGGGACTTCTCAGCTTCATAAGACTAGGGATGACAAGACTATGGAACCGTAATGTAAAGTAAAAAATTAATGAATGGTGGGCAAAATGGGCTTTAGAGCCAAAAGATGCACAGCTTTCGCTTTAAAAAAACAAAGTTTTCAAATAATGAAAACTTAAGCACAAAAGTACGAGGAAGCAAGGTCCCTATTCCCTAACACTTTACTTATGAAGTAAAATACCCCAAAATATGCCCACTTTTGCATAAGGATTATATTGAGCTAAAAGAAACTGAAAAACAGCAGGTACAGGGGGGTGCTCTGACCTCCTCTTTTCTTCCTAAAAGTAGGAGATAAAACTCCCACTGGAACAATGGTGCCCTTTTTATACCAGGAGGAAAGAAACATTCATATCTCCCGAGATGGAGAGTTGAGTCAAGAGAATTCTATACAAACAGAACTTGTTAAAACAACTCCCGGCCGGGTATGGTGGCTCACTTCTGTAATCCCAGCACTTTGGGAGGCTAAACTGGGAGGACTGCTTGAGTCAGGAGTTTGAGACTAGCCTGGGCAGCATCGTGAGACCTTGTCTCTACAAAAAAAGCGAAAGATAACTGGGTGAGGTGGTAGATGCCTGTAGTCCCAGACACTTGGGAGGCAGAGGTGGAAGGATCACCTGAGCTAAGGAGGTCGAGGCTGCAGTGAGTCTTGCTCGTGCCACTGCATGCTAGCCTGGGTGACAGAGTGAGACTCCGGTCCAAAAACAAAACAAAACCCACAAAACTCTCACCTTCCTTCGGTTTCCCCACATAGTTTAGGTACCTTTCCACAACTGCCTCTCTTTGTTTAACCTAGTACATGAGTATGTAGGTTTTGTTACTTCTTTGGGTTTTCATTTTCCTATGGGGGCTCCCATGTACGTGTAAAAAAAAACCAGTAAGTCTTTCTCCTATTAATCTGCTTTATGTGAATTTAATTCTCAGGCCCAGCCAGAGACCCTGAGGGGATGGAGGTAAAGTTTTGTCTCCCTTACACCTGCAAAAATGAAATTCAGTCACCCAGTGGGTTCCTGATAAATCTTGGCTGAACAAAGTTATTTCTTTATGATCACCATTATTTTTCAATTAGACCTCAGGGAAGTAGAGTCATTCTAATCTTGTTTCGTGACAGACTCCTACTAGTAGTTTATGCATCACTCATTTTATTTATTTTGTGTGTGCGTGTTCTCAAGTTAAATGTGACCACTGCTCTTTCGCTTTCTTTTTCTGTGGTTTTACTGCATATTTATGCGTGCCTTTAAAAAAACAGATTATTTACTTCAGGTGTTTTTAACTTTATAAAGAATGCACTATGTCTACGTAATCTTTCAAAGTTTAAGCTTTTCTTTTAATATTCTATCACTAGGGCCCACCCAGCACTGGGCTTTGCTGCAGTAAGCCTGTGTAGACTGCTGACTAATATTCTGTTGCATGAATACAGTGCAGCTCATTTGCCCAATCTCCTGTTAAAGGGTGTTTGAGTTGTTTCTAACGATTAAGGTCCCACCAAGCACCAGACAATGCCATAAGCACTGAGCATACATTAATTCATCTATTCCTCAGTCCTATATGATGATAGAATTTTCCACGTCCATTTTTCTCTGAGAAAACTAAAGCTCAAAGTCATTTGGTCACTTGTCTGAGATCGAATTAAAGCATCAGACAAAGGTGTGAGGATTATCTGCCTTTATCATATGGGATGGTCCTTCCACTCATGGGGAAAAAGAACCTCATATATCTGTATGATAAATGATGGTTTTTCTCGAACCTGTATTTCAACAAGTAGGAAGAGGAGAAAACTTCTCTTGGTTCTCCAGAAAGATTTCTTAATTGAATCCCAGGCCTCCAACGTTCTGGTTCACAATTTAAAATGCACACACACACACACATACACACACGAGAGAGAGAGAGCATGCCGCTGTGGAAAATAGAGCATGCTCTCTAATACAATACTTATTTTAGTGTAAACACATAAGTTGACTTAATAAATGTCTCTGGAAGCTTCAGCACATGTCAGTCTGTGAAGTGTGCTGCTTCAGGGTGTCAAAAAAGTATTTTTTTTTTTCTAACAGAAAAGAGACATTCTCTTCCATTCAAGCTCTCCTTATAACGAAGAGATGAGGAAGCATTCAAAAATAGCATATTTCAGGTGGCTTGACAGAAAAGATGATTTGGCTGTGTTATCAGATATGTGTTGTTCCCAAAGGCAGATAAAGTGGATAAAGGCGATCAGCAATGAGGGGGGCTAAGGCGGCCATGGCTAGAGGATAACATCTACCCAAGGGTGAAAAAATCAAATGCATCACTACACTGACATTGTGATAAGTGGATTTTAACGTGTCCAGTTTTCTTTGAAAGTAAAAATAAAATCACTGAACCTATTACCTACCCCTGAGGTATCCTACCTGCCACATCACAGGGGCAATGGCTTTTTAACACTGAGTCAGGCTAAAGTGATTATGTACTAGGTAATTTTGACCTCAGTTTTCTGGAAGAGCCAGAGATAATATAACATTTGCTTGTGATTTTGCTTTATGTGGCTACTAATACATGGAAAAGCCACATTTATTTTGGAGTGGGGGTGATTGTGTCAAATGTACCAGTGTCATTAGTATCCTCAAATAATTTGTTTGCATTTAGGTGGAATGCCACAGTAGAGACTTCTAGCCTCTGGAATAACAGAGCCTCTCTGAAGAAGGGAGAGTCTAGCTTCAAAGTCACACAAAAAGTACATTCTGTCGTCAGGGTTAGAGTCAATTCTAAAACCATGTAGAAAACTACTCATTATTGTTTTTAACGTTTAAAAATGCATTCATTTAAAAAATAAACATTTATGAATGGCCATCTGTTGGTAATCATGTAAGAACTCATGTAAACAATGCTGCTATGGACATTTCAGAATATGCCTCCTGGCACAAATGGTACAAGAGTTTCTCAAGGGAATACACTTGAGAGTGGAGTTGCTGGGGGTCAGGTGTGCCCAGGTTCAATTCTAATAAATAATGCAAATTGTTTCCCAAAGTAATTGTTATCAGATAGTCCCAACAGCAGAGGTTAAGAGTGTTTGTTGTTCCACATCCTGGTCATTCTTTTTGTGTTGTCAGACTTCCACATTTCTTGTCAATTTAGTATTGTGAAATGACATTTTTCTATATACTTTAGCCATTCACATTTCAGTCAAATGACTGTTCATGACTTTAGCCTGTTTTTCGATGGATTTCCTGCCTTTTACTTAGTGATTTGTGGAATTATTTCATATGTTCTAGAAATCCAACTACTGTCAAGTATGTGTGCTGTAAATGTCTCCCATTTTGTGGTCTTTTACTCTCTTATGGAGTTCTTAATTTTAATGCAGTCATATTAATTAATGATTTTCCTTAAGATCTGTATCCATTGTGTTTTATTCAAAATTCTTCCCTACCCCACAGTCACAATGATAATTCTCTTTGTTTTCTTCTATCTGGTCCACAAAGTCAGCTTTGTCATGTAGGTCTGTTTTCTTTATTCTCTTCTGTTACACAAAACGTTCTGTTTCAATTCCTAAGGCTTTCTCCTGAGTTTTGATTTTCTAGTACACAAAATAGAACTCACTCTGAAAACATTTTTGGCTTTAAAAAACAATAGAATTATCCCTTGGTATCCATGGGGGACTGCTTCCAGGGCTCCCCTCCCCTACAGATACTTAAATCCATTGATGTACAAGGTTCTGATATTAAATGACACAGCATTTGCATATATCCTACACACATTCTCCCGTAGACTTTAAATCATCCCTGGATTACTTAAAATACCTAATACAATACTTGTACACTCACATGGATTCAGTGTAGTACTTGGCGTGTGGCAAATTCAAGTTCTGCTTTTTGGAACTTTGTGGAATTAATTTTTTCTGAATAATTTGAGTGGTTAGTTGAGTCCATGGAGGCAGAACCCATGGATGTGGATGGAGGGAGGACAGTACAAGGAAAACAGGAACTAGAACTTACTTTGCTCTGGGTTGATGAACTAATCCCGGAATCTCTTTATTAGTTTTAAGTCTTACATTTGAGCTGGCACTTTTTTCCTGAAATACATAAGCACACACATGTGAAAGGCAAGATTAGAATCTGCAATTCAACAGCAGCATGAGTTTTCATTACAGAAATGTTAGATCCATTAGGGGCCTTCTACCACAGCTGGCTACCTCACAAGGACAAAAGTGCTCGCAAAGATGTTGCACAGTACAACAATGTTTGATCCTGCCAAACATTTTAAAAGGGAACACTGTTATGAAAAGAGGAATTAACTTTATAACAGCTATGACTCTGTTTAGAAAACAATATGAATTTAAATATTTAATTCTTTAATAGCAACAAAATCAGAGAATGGAAGGCCTAGTGTCAAAAGAAGCAGGCAAAGTACAGTCACAGCTGTTGTTGACTTGTCCAAACGACTTCAGTGAATTTTATTTGTAAAAGGCTAACTGCAATTACAGAGGCAAAGTGTTTTCTCAAGACTCTAGCCATGACAGGGACAGGAGCATGCCTAAAAATAACTCATATTTTCAACCTACAACAAATACTGGGATTGGATTCAATTCAATAATTGCAACTGAATTAATAAAATTCAATACCAGCCTATGCAAGAAGCAGTTCTTTGGTTTTTAGCTTGACCTGATTTCTTATTTCCAATATACCAGCCTTGTGGGGGTGAAACTCTTAAAATGTCAGTATATCAGTAAGGGCACTGTCTCAATAATACTATTGTTCTGTGTCTTTACAAGATTATCTTTTTTTTTTTTTTTTTGGAGTTGGGGTCTTACTCTGTTGCCCAGGCTGGAATGCAGTTGCATGATCATGACACTTGCAGCTCATGGCAGCCTCGACCTCCTGGGCTCAGGTGATACTTCCACCTCAGCCTCCCAATTAGCTAAGACTATAGGTGTGAGCCACCATGCCTGGCTAATTTTTTGATTTTTTTTTTTTGTAGAGACCACTTTTGCCCAGGCTGAAGTAGTCCTCTCACCTCAGCCTCCCAAAGTGCTAGGATCACAGGTATGACCCACTACACCCAGCCAGATTATCTTTAAAAAGATAGTCAAGGTGCTTTATAATCTGCTCACAAAACATACCCCTAAAATGAAAGGAAAGACTATTCTAAAGCTACTTAATGGTTGACTATAGATGTTCAAGTACAGAACCCATATATGTGGACCATAGGTGTGGCCATAGTTAAAGACCAAGTCTAGGGTGAGGAATACAAACTGCTGTGGGCCAAGCCTACATTCTTACCACAAGCAAAGAGATGTGGGATGACACATATTACAGATGGTGCCTAAATAAACTCTTTTGAGTTCACATTTCTCATAGGACAGCAGAAACCATTGCAGTCAGTGAAACTCCAATGACTTACATGTTCTAATTGTTTGTTATTGGCCATCCAACAGAAGCTTATCTGCGTGACACTAGGACTCTAAAAATATGGTAATGTTGTGTGTGTTCTAGGAAAAGAAACAGTCATTATAACTCACTTGCAGTCTGTCTCACCCTCCTTACTTTATATTAAAATTAAGAAGGCTTTCATGAGCATTTAAGTATAAAATACACACTGTTCTGCCTGCTGATGAGGTCAGGGAACAGCAGGTGAACTGTGTTATCTTTTTCAAAGAAGGTGGGAGAAATGAGAAAACCGGTGCACCAGCTGCAGAAGTGCAGGGCCGTGCCCTCTCTTTACCACTGGGGCTGAAGAGCAAGGGGCCTGGCACCTCATAGATTGCTCTCAGCAAATACTCAGCAAATGAACAATGGCAGCGGATATTAGCCTCTCTTTAAACATTAAAGGTAAAAAGAGGTAAAAATAGCTCAGATGTAGTCCCTCTGCAGGACTGAAGAGGTAGCTCCTTCCAAGTCGGTCATTTTCTCCTTTAAATTTTATGTCTTCTTAGATTGAACACTGAAAATGCACACATATGATAAGACAAAAACTTATCTTTTTCTCTATTCACACAATTTCCCAAATTCTTTGAAACGGCAATTTTTTTTTTTTTTTTTTGAGTTGGAGTCTCACTCTGTTGCCCAGACTGGAGTGCAGTGGCCACTCCCGGCCACCGCAGCCTCGACCTGCTGGGCTCCGGCGATCCTTCCGCCTCAGCCTTCCGAGTAGCTGGAACTACAGGCGTGCGCTACCACGCCCGGCTAATTGTTTTTTTTTATTTATTGTAGAGATGAGGTCTCGCCAAGTTGCCCAGGCGGGTCTCGAACCCGCAGGCTCAGGCAATCCACTCACCTCAGCCTCCCACGGCGCAGGATTACAGGCTGAGCCACCGAGCCCGGCTTTGAAACGGCAATTTTAAACATTG
>CAUYQG010043668.1:0-26018 GCA_963574415.1 Tarsius wallacei | reverse complement strand
CACGCCCAGCTGATTTTTGATTTATCATGGAGATGAGGTCTCGCTTGCCCAGGCGGGTCTCGAACCCGCGGACTCAGGCAATCCACTCACCTCAGCCTCCCAAAGGCGCGGGATTACAGGCTGAGCCACCGAGCCCGGCTTACATGGTAGTACTTTTAAACACACTGAATCCTCCTATAGTGGGTTAAATAGAGTCCCCCAAATTTGTGTTCACCCGAAATATAGTCTTTGCAGATATAATTAAAGATTTTGAGATAAAATCATACTGAATTTAGGGTTGGCCTTAAGACCACTGACCGATGTTTTCATAAGGGAAAAGAGAGTAAGATTTGGACACAGATAGGCACACAGAGAAGAAGACAATGTGAAGATGGAGGCAGAGATTGAACGTGTGTATAAGCCAAGAAACACCAAGGACTGCCGACAACTACCAGAAGCTCTGGGAGAGGCATGGATTGGTTTCTCCCTCAGCAATTCCAGAAGGAATCTACTCTGCTAACATCTTCATTTTGAGCTTCTGGTTTCCAGCACTATGAGGAAATACATTTCTGTTGCTTTAAGCCATCCAGTTTGCGGCAACTTTTTACAGTAGCACTAGGATGCTAATACAGCTTCTGTCTCTCACCAGCTTCCCAGGTCCCCAAAGCTATGACTACACAGATAATTTTTTGTATTGATTAAAATGACATAGATTTTTATAGTATAATATAGAAAGAATAATAGTATTCCTTCCATATAGTATAATATGGAAAGAATAATATGCATAAAAGTATGTTATCAACTAGTTTCTTTAGATGTTCACAGTAATTCCAAATGCAAGCTGGTTTTAATTAAATCACTTAAATAGATTGCCAATTGTTTAACTTTGTGTTGGCTGTTTAATATCAGTTCTCCAATTAATGTTAATTAGCAACAGTTCTTTAAGTCAGTCAATATTTATTTTCTAAACTTAAATACTTTTGATTGGTCAGCCGGGAGTAGATGGCTAAGATTGAGGTTAGTAATAGTTCCCTTAAAACCTGTCAAGTATCTGTATTGTTAGGCATTACTGGAGTCTAAGAATTCTCTTTGGAGCTGTTCACTTTACTAATAATTACTTATAGAAAGGAAACTTGAAACAATAAACTGATAACTGTTTAACATAATAACCATAATGAAAGGACATTAAAGCTAACTTTTCTATGACCTGATGTTAACTAGATGCTGAGTTTTGATAACAAGTCATCATTGGAATCCAATTTTTGATCACATATCTTCTCAGGTTCTGCACACATTTTGACTTTTGGCTATTGGGCATCTTTCTGGTTTTTAGACCTTAAAGCAGATCCCAATAGTATGTTACCTTCTAAATATTTCATCCTTTTTGCTTCTGATAGAGTAGGACTCTAAATATTAAACGCTATTTTCAAGCATCTGTGACTACAAAATCTAAACTTCAGAGAGTTTAAATTTTGATGTATAGCCTAATTTTAAAATATTTTAAAATTTAAAACATGCAATAAGAGAACAATCTAAAATGAAAGCTTGAATAGGAGAGGCACTACTCTAAGATGAGAGAGTTTGGAAGTCAAGATAGCCAGGGAGGAAGTAGCCGATATCAAAATGGGCAAGGATCTTACAACTTAATAGGGAATATATAATATTTACAAAAATTTTAACCAAGATAGTGTCTAAGATCCAGAGCAACTAAATTTCAGACAAATTTTTGTAACTTAATCCAATTTTCTTTGGGGACTCTTTCTATGAATAACATGTTATAATTATCTGTAGAAGCTTAAGGACTGAAACAGAACCTCCCAAATGACAAATGCTTTCACCTGACGCAATGGCACTCAAATTATGTTGTACAAATGAGTAGAATAAAATAATAATCATATGCTTATTACTAAAATTATGATATGTTTATTGTTATCATATGCTTATCATTCATTATTTTCAAAAGTGAAAAGCAGTTTTTTATCTTTATTTGTCCTCATGTGATACAATCATAAGTAAGCCAAAATAAATAACATACTGTATTGAGCATTAATTTAAGCCAGGATTTCCCATCCTCAGCACTCTGGGCTCAGACACTCCAGCTGGATAATGCTTTGTTGTGAGAGGCTGTTCTATGCAATGTAAGGTGTTTAGTAGCATCTCTGGCCTCTATCAATTAGATGCTTACCCTCTCTAGCTGTGACAACCCAAATGTTTCCAGACATTGCCAAATGTCCCTTGGAATAAAACTGTCCCCAATGGGGAACCACTGATTTTTAAACCCTGAAAAAGAAAGAAGCAACTTTTGACTTTCACAAAAAGTGTTATCTGGAAATAAGAGCTTAGTTTTAAATCCTTATTTATCTCTCTTGCCTCTTTGTACCTTCAATATCTCGAACCTGTCTCTATGGTCATACTTATCATGGTTCATTCTTATTTTAAAACATGGGGCTGTGTCCTTCCCTGTCTGTGAACTCTTCCAGCACAGGGGCAGTGTTTTACCTTGTTTGGGTTGCAGTCTATTAGTTGAATGACCTTTTGTGTAGGTGAAACACAAGAGATGGGCTTCTCTGTGGCTCGTTTCTTTTTAAAGACAAGGAATACCTGTTTTGTCTTGTCTTTTAGATTCATAATTCTTTTACTTGTCTTAAATATTTCAATTAAGGCAAAAAGAAATGATCTTATTGACACTTCATGATGATTCAGCTTTGAGCAAGTGAATAATTTTACCCTCTATATTTTATTACTCACACTTTTAGTCAGAATACACCTGCAGAATACTTAACAGAGTGACATGAAAAGAACAACTAGGTTATTACGTTTTGGAGTCCTTTAATAGTTTTGCAGAAAACAGCCTAGGCCTGGTCAAGAAAGTTAATAATGTCTATCGGGAGTGCTTTCCAGCCAGAGGATATTCGTACTAGCAGTAAGTAATACACCGCTTCCTCTAGACTGGTTCTTAAGTTGGAAGGCAAGTGCGCAGATGTGTGTTAACTTTTGGGCCTTGACATCGCATCTGAGGAATTTAACTCCACCTCTTCTGCCAGCATGGAAAAACAGCGCCCTCATTCCCGCCCTTCGTCCCCCCTCACCTTCCCTTGGGTCCTCTCCTGTTACACAAGTTCTGATTTTTCCTAGAGAGCTAGAGGAAAGGCAGGTACCCAGAGTGGAGTTATATTATCCGCTTATTTGTTCTGCTAAGACACCAAAGAGGAAATCACACTTTGTAACTGGTTCTCCAGGGGGAGAAGCTAATGTATCCTTGAAAACTTCAGAGGCCGCGTCTGGCACCAGGTTTGATTGACAAGGACCGGCCGCGGGAAAGCGCGGAGGCGGGGCGGGGGGCCTCGGGCACAGGCCAAGACAAAGAGGTTTTGGCTGCCACAGAGAGCGGAAGGGCCTTTGGGGGTAACCGGCCTTTGAGCGCAAAGGGGCCATTTCGTGAGGTCGCATTCTTAACCGGAGAGAGGGCGGACGATCGGGCGGAGGGACCCGAGCGGCGAGGGGGCGCGGGGCCCGGGTGGGGGCAGCGCTGTCGTCACGTGGTCGCCGCCGCCGCCGCGGGGTTGGGGCTGTTCTTCCGGGTTGGAGGCGCCGAGCCGCGCCGCGGGGCCCGAGCCCGGGTGTGCCAACGCGGCGTCCCCTCGCTGCCCGCGGCGCACAGCCCACGGCAGCCCTGCCTCCGGGCCCAGGTGAGCGCGGCGGCGCGGGCGGTGCTGGCGGTGCGGACAGCTGGCGCGCGCCCAAGGCGCGGCTGGAGGAGGGGTGCGGGCCTCGCCCGGACGACCACTGCCCCCGCCCGAGAGCGGACCTGTCACGGAGCAGAATGGGGGCGGGGTCGGGGGTGCCGGGGGCGCCGGGTGCTCTGGGGCGTCCGTAGGCCGGAGGCTTGGTGGGGAAGAAGACGACGACGAAGAACTGTGCCTTGTGGGCCCCCTTTCTTTTCTCTTGCTGGGATGACGGGGAAGGGAGTGGGCGAGTAGTTTCGGGACCTGGGTCCCCGAAGAGGATAGGAAGCCAGGAAGCAGCTGTGCAGGTGCAGACCTTGGCGATCTAAGGGACAGCGAGAGTCCTACGGGGTCATTTCGGCCCGCAAGACAGGGCATGGTGGGAAGAGGTCATGGAGGACTTTCGATGGGCGGTGCACCCCGGAGAGGTGGCAGGCGGACGCCCCCAAATTATGCTTGAGCCTTTAAGGAGTTCGGAGAGTGTGCCCGGCAGGGGACATAGGAGTTGGCGAGCAAAAGTTGTGAGTGTATGTCGGGGTGAACTGGCAGTGTTGGGTGCAACCTTCTGCGGGGCCGAGAGGGGGACCCTGGCTGGCTAGAGGGAAGAGACAGCGGAGGGGGCGGCCTGGGAGAGCTGATTCAAACTCAAGAGCCAGATGAATATTATGCAGCCTTGGCCAATCGGCTTGCGCGGGAGGTTATAAATAGCGGTCTCGTGCAAATACCAGAGGGTGGCAGTTTAGTTGCCGAGGGAGGGGCGGCATTGGTGGCAGTAGCAGTGGCACCGGTGCCTTTGGGCGAGGTCACGCCACCTGCCAGGCTAAACTTGCCTGGGTAGGATGTTGTGTCCTTGGTATGTCTCGCCTTTAAAAGCGTGACTGGTTTAGGTTGCTGGCGTCCTTTATCCGCCCTATGGTGCTGGGCAGTCCTTGAGGGGTCTGCTACGTGTCAGGAGTCTTGTAGGACAAACTGTTTGGAGCGGTGGGTGGGTGGGGCTTAGGTGCCTACCTACTCTTATTTAAAATGCGCCCCTTTTCTTCATTGCACTCCTTTATTTGCAAACGTTGACTGTTTGGAATTACCAATTGAACGGACAGTTTGGAATTACCCTCTTTTCAGCAAGCAAGCTCACACTGCTTGCCTTTGCTGATAGAATCAGTTTTCCGCAAGGCTACCCACATATTTTCCAAGGGAATTTTCTGAAACTCCTTGGAGAATGTGCTTAATAAGTACTTAGGCTTCAGGTTTCCTAGCCCTAGTTATTTATTCTTTCAGTCAAAAAATACGTTCTGACTTTAGGCTGTGCAAGCACTGGGCCAGAGGTAATACCAGAGTGAATACAACGGCTACTAAGGATATTGTGTTCTCTTAATCCTCTCAACAACCAAATAAGATAGGTGCCATTGAATCCCCATTTTAAAGGTGAGGAAATCAGGTACAGAGAAGTTAAATGACTTGCTAGGGTCGAACAGCTAATAAGTTGCAGAGTGAAGTTCCAATCCTGAGATCCAGAGTTCACCCTAATCTTAAACCTCTGTGTTATCCTCCTTCTCTAGGTCTGGTGCTTGCCCTCAAGGATATTAATAACCCCCAAACTTACGTTAAACAGTCATATGAATGTTATACTAAAAAAATCCCTCCCTCCCAATTTTCAGTTGTAAAGTTTTTCCTGTATTGCTTCAAAGCCACAGAAGCACATGGTCAATAAAACAGCAGAGAGCTTTAAAGCAAAGATGGGGAAAATGGGAGGGTTAAGATGGAGTACTATCTTTGGGGTAAACATGTATCAGCCAATGATAAGATGTAAATATCCTCTCACTGTCTTTCAAGCATTTGTGTTTGGTTTACGTTAAGTAATATGGACTGTTCTTGCCAATAAACTACCTGTTGATCTCTTTTATGAATGTTTATAGCTTGAATCAAGTGGATTTTTTTCTGAGAAATTGGCCTCTGAAGGCCTTGGTCCTATTGATGCCCCTGCTAGGGGTCTGCTCAACATCTAATTACCATTTTCCAAGTAGACAGGACAATATTTCCCAACTTTAGGGCATGAAATAGGACTTCAACTTTAAAACTTTGCAAAATCTCATCTAATCATAAACTTTCTAGAGCCGAAAAGGGCCCTAGAAACCTGCTCTCCTATGCTCTTTCTATAGATAAGCCGACAGGCTCAGGGAGGTTCAGGTCAAACAGAGTGAGTGGCAGATTTAGACAATACAGGGCTCTGTTAGAGCTGGCTTCATTCTTTTGCTGATGAGGTCTGGGAAATCTTTGTCAGCCTGGTGAGAATAGTGGTTGATGGAGAGCTGGGATGACCCAAGAAGATAAACTCGGGTAAGTGGGGTGATTGTTATAGGAGTATATCATTCAGTCAGGGTAGAAAAAAAAATCTCCCTCAAGACAAAAATTATATTTTATATATCTTTGTATCTCCCGCGGTTTTTGGCATAGAATGTTTTGAATGTGTGGGTGAATTTTGAACCCACTTGTTCTTCATTCTCAGCCACGAATAACTCTAGATGTGGCCCTTGAATGAATGAAGAGGGTATTTATGGGACTTGAGAATACTTCAGGACTGAAATGAAATCACATGTAGAAATACTTTGAAAATGTAAAACTATCAGTCCAAATGCAAAGCATTATTCATACACACTTTTAAAAATTTTTATTTTATTTTATTTTTTTAAAATCAATATTTTTCATTTTAAAATTGTGGGGTACAGTTAAGGGTTAGGTATACAAATATGCGTCATTCAGGCACCCTTGTTGATAAGGGGTGTCTCCCCATCCCCAGATAGATATTGACTACTGTTAATCCCACCTCCCTTCCCCTCCCTCCCCCTCCACAATTTGCTTTCTCTCTTCCCTAGCTTTTTTCATCGTATCCTTTCCATCTTGAATGTCTTTCCCTTCCTTTTCTGAGTCTTCTAAGAGGAAATGATCTCTTCCTTTGATCCCTCGATGACCTCTGAACTTTTGTTACTCTGCTTTGTAGTATTATTACTTTTTAACTTTTCTTATCTCCAAGAAAATTTCAGTTTGATTCTATAAGTCCTCCTTTTTTTTTTTTTTTGAGTCAGAGACTCACTCAGTCTGGAAGGGACAACAGGTGCATGCTGCCATGCCTGGCTAATTTTTTGATTTTTTTTTTTCTTCGTAGACATGAGGTCCCTCTATGTTGTCCAGGATAGTCTCAAACTCCTGGACTCAAGTGATCCTCCCGCCTTGGCCTATGATTTTACGGCTATTTCTTAATGGCAGTGTCACAGAGACTCTGTCCTGGGTACATGTTTGTTGAATTAAAGGGAATCTTACAAATAAGCACGGCCAACTGAGAATTTCCTTATCAATGTTTCCTTCTGCTATTCTAAGGACGTTTCTTCAGGGAGTTGTGGTAGCAGTTCTGAAATTTAAAAAGGGAAATCCCTCTCCCTCTGGAGTCTGGAAGAGTGTTTATGGAGCTTGCTGGGATCAGGTGCTTGGCCCTGTGAGGATATATACAATGAGTCAGAACCTAAAGACATAATTGGCAGTGTTAGCTGAGTTGGACTGATAGACTTTTAAGTCCTCTGCTCCTTCCCATTCTTGAAGGAAAGAGGAGAAAGGCGAAAGACAATCCAGAATGGTGGAGATGGTGGGAGTGCCTTTTATGTATGACTGGGATCTGTCAAAGAGGGCAGTGGAGATAGCCACTGAAGCCTCTATAACAGCAGTGGCCAGTAACACTTCACCCAGTCTGGTTAGAGTTGGCAAAAAGTGGCCACTTGTGAGAACGACTGACAAAAGAGTTCATAGTGAAGGACAAATCTACAGGCATAAGTCTGTATGATAAGGATACCAGAGAGTTTTTATTTTTTCCCATGGAATCGTATTGCCATGCATGTTTAATTTTCTTGAGAGACGCACTTGACCAGCATGAATCTTGTGTTCACTCAGTCGGCTTCAGTTCAGGGGGCTCACTGGCTAAGCATCCTACTGCACTTAACAGGTTGTCAATGCTTTTTAGTGTAACTTGGTGGCTAAATATAAGTCACCATTGTCTGTACAATATTTTAGATAATTTAAGTGAAATTCGAAGGTAAATTCAGTTATATGTAATTTTTGCTAAACATGCTGGTTTGGAAGATAACTTTCATGTAAGATGTGACTTGATTCTATAGCAGTGTATGTGTGTGTGCGGTGGGAGTGTGGATGTGTATTTAAACATTCCAGCTACATTAAGGATCAAATAGACTTATATGACTTAGGCTTAGAGTCGAATAGTGAGTTTATAACTCCAATTTTAGTAGGAAAATGTCTTCCAAGTTTTAAATACCTGAGCTGGAAGCAAATTTTTGAACATCATCTCTAAGTAAAGGACTTGGCAAATTAATTCCTTGCAGATGGCCACATATAACTACTATATTCTAAGCTCATTAGATCAATATTTTTTATGTTTTTCATGTTCAAAAGATAAAACTTTTTTTTCTTGGCATGTAAACATTCTATTTTCTTTCCTTTTAGTGATTTGCCTTCAAGGAAATTGGGGCTTCAGAAAATTGTGAGCATACATCAACATGGCGAATCTACTGAAAATGGTGGTGACTGGCTGTTCGTGTCCTTTACTTAGTAATTTGGGATCGTGTAAGGTTCTACCCGGGAAGAAGAATTTTTTACGAACATTTCATACTTATCAGGCACTGTGGTGTAAAGCCCCTGTAAAGCCAGGTAAAGTCTCACTTCAGTGTTTATAAATAAAAACTTCAAGTCATAGGAGGTAATAGATCTGATGATAGATAAAAGAAAAAGCCATGCAGTTTTATGACCTGCTGCTTGCAAGCAATCATTTAAAATAAGAAGAAAAAAAAAAGTAAGTGTTGTCCTATATTTTCCATGTATTATAGAAGTTCTTGATTGCCTATGCTAACAGAGAAGAAAAGATAACAGAAAAAGAAAAACGAAAAACCAGTTGAGTTGTCCCTGGAGCCTATTCCTTATAGTAACCATTTCTCCTAAAAGCCTTTCTTTGTTTCTTGTTAGTAATGGGGAATTGTATCTATAATCTATGCTCAGGAACTAGGAATTAATTGTACTAATTGGTCTATGTGAATGCTTCCCAGTTTAGTAAATAGCAACTTGATTGCAATTGCTCAGACCAGAAACCTTGGGGTCATTCTACATCCTTCTAATAGGTATAGGTTGGCTCTGCCTTGTATCTAGAATCTGTCCTTACCATTGCCACTTTTATTATCTTTGTCCACTCCAACACCATCTGTCACCCGGACTGATGCACCAGTCTCCTAAATGGTCTCTTTGCTTTCTACCTCTGCCCTCTACTGTCTGTTCTGCACAAGAAGTGAAAAACATTTTTTAAAAATGTAAGAACTTGTTACTCCTCTACTCAAAATTTGTCATTTGTTTCCTAGTTCATACAGAATAAGAGTTGATGTCTTCCAGTGGCCTACAAGGTCTTCCCCCCTATGACCCCCACTTGCTTCTGTTCTAGGGTATAGACCAGAAGGAGGAGAGAGGCTAAGAGGAGCCCTTCTGAGCCAAGTCCCTTCTCTTTCAGCAGTCTTGCCCAAACACCAACCCAGCATTTCTATCTACTCCTCACTGGCCAGAACTCAGACATGTCATTTGTAGCTGTAAGGGAGATCACTGTGCCTGACCCATTTTGAGTTCTTATGTCTACCTTGAATAGATTTCATAGCCTCTTTCCTTGTTCTCATATGAGAAGTCATTACTGGCAGGCTTCCTTTCCCTAAGAGCCCCTGGCTTTATTGCTAGCTGCTTTCTGTTAAACTGCACTGGAAAGCCAGATTATTTAGTATAATAAAATTGTGTATAAAATAAAGTTTAATAATTCCATTGAGGACATGAGAATTGTTGTGAGTAAATTCATGGATATTAAGCTCTCTATATTGACTATGTATAAGACCTGTTTGTTTTTTTAAATTTCTGGTTCTTAACCATTTCCTAGATAATACTTTTTTCCTTGAAAGATAAGGAATCTATCTTTTCCTTAAAATAACCACAATTTTATTACCACGTTGAAAAACAAGATAAGTAATTTAGGTCAGTATTCATATTTTTCTCAATCTTTTTTCTTTTCTCTTTTACAGTTGACTTGTTCAAAGAATGATTCAAACAGGGTCCACACACTATATTTGCTTGCTAGGTCTTTTAGGTCTCTCTTTTTTTTTTTTTTTGAGTTGGAGTCTCACTCTGTCACCCAGGCTAGAGTCCAGTGGCATGCTCACGGCTACCCCAGCATTGACCTGCTGGGCTTATGTGATCCTTCCGCTTCAGCCTTCCAAGTAGCCAGAAATGCAGGCAAACGCTGCCATGCCCGGCTAATTTTTTGATTTATTGTAGAGATGAGGTCTCACCAAGTTGCTCAGGCTGGTCTCGAACCCTTGGGCTCAGGCAGTCCTCTTGCTTTGGCCTCCCAAAGTGGTGGGATTACAGGCTTGAGTCACTGTGCCCAGCCAGGTCTCTTGATCTATAGGTTCCTCTCCTCTTTTTTCCTTTTAATTTTCTGAAGAATATAGCTCTTGTTCTATAGAATTGACAACATTCTAGGTTTGGCTGATTTAATCCCCTTGGTATTGTTTAACCAGTTTCTCTGTCCCTTGTGTGGGCTGAATTTTTTAAAAATTTGGCCAGTGGAAGCTCTTTTAAGGTGGCTCCTAAAATCCTTTGTCATGACCCCAGTCATCTTTGGTTGCTTCCTTGACTTTCGGCATGTGGGGCCTAGAAAATTTGAGGTCATCGGGTAGGCAAACTTCAGATAAGTGTATGTGAGCTTTGCACATCAATCCAAATATTTTCTGGCTTCCTATTTTCATCCCTCTCCTTCAAGTAGGGAGTAAGATTCAGCATTTGTTTACCTTTTGTTTACTATAAGCTATTATTGTATGAGTAGTATGAGATCTAAGACAACATTCAAATTCATATATTTCTAGGTTGAGTTAATCTCCAGGGTCTCAATAAGTTACTTTGTAGAGATAATTTTGTTTGTTTTTTAATTTTCTATATTCCGAGCTTAGGCTGTAAGGGTGGATTTCCTAAACTTTAATAAACCTTATATAGAAACAGGTATTCTATTTTTTCTTTTTTGAGACAGGGTCTCACTCTGTTGTCTAAGCTGGACTGCAGTGGTACAATCTTGGCTCACTGCAGCCTTGAACTCCTGGGCTCAAACAATCCTCCTACCTTAGCCTCCTGAATAGCTGAGACTATAGGCACACACCACTGTGCTTGGCTTACAAAAATAGATAGTCTTTATTAAAAATGTTTGTGCTCACATTTTGGGTAAAAAAACAGAAGACACTCATGTCCTTTAGCTGATACTGGCCGGAATCATATATAAGTATGTCTATATTATATAGGCTCTTTTGGGTTGCAGAGAACAGCAGTGGCACGCTCCTGGTCACCACAGTCTCAACCTGCTGGGCTCAGGTGATCCTTCTGCCTCAGCCTTACAAGTAGCTGGAACTACAGGCACATGCCACTATGGCGAATTTTTTTTCTTTTTAAATTATTGTAGAGATGAGGTCTGCCCAGTTGCCCAGGCTGATCTTGAACCCATGAGCTCAGGCAATCCTTTCACTTCAGCCTCCCAAACTGCTGGGATTATAGGCATGAGCCACTGTACCCAGCCTTGTGATGAGGATTTATTGTGGATTCTTGGGAAATACGGGACTCCAGAAAACCCTCATCTACTGTTTGGAGAACTGGAATGTTATTCTGGATCTCATATCTATGACTCATCTTCTCTTTTAAAATATCTACTACTTATGTTTCTACCACTGTTACTGCTTACCTCTCTTTGACCTCATGGTTATGCTGACAAATAACTTCTGCACTGTTCTATCCTCCTTGTCCCTTTCTGTATGTCTCTTATCCACACTTCCTGTGTGAAGGGTGGGTAGTCACTGGCCAACATAAAGTGTCCTTAGGCAGAGTTTCTATGTAAGTCATCACCTAGGCTGTGGCTACTGGTTTTCCTCATGTTTGCACTATGGATGATTATCTTTGACACAGTTGCCGATCCTTTGTCTAAGTTGCTAACTTTGTAGAATCTCAAAATACAACACTTAGAAATCTATGAGGAATTGCCTGTGGCCAGACTGCTTTGAAGGGAACTTGGAATGTGGCAGATCATCAAAATGTCTAGTACTGGGTTGGTCTTTAAACAAGCTAATTACTTCTGTCTTTGTTAAATATAAGGTCAAGGACACCATAATCCCAGAGGATTAGTTTGAAGATGTAGGCAACCTGCTGAGTTGATCTTTCAACCCATTTTTTCCCCTAAGAATAAGTTGATCATATGTTTGAAGACAGCCATTTGATTAAATAAAGCACTTTTAGAACTTTTAGGAGAGTTGGCATAAAAGTTTTTCATCATCTATCAAAAAGAGTCAAGGAATTATGAGTATGAATCAGGAACATCATTTTGAATAGCAACTTTGTATGCAGTATATTTTGAAGAACATACTGCCTATTTCCATCTTTTGAAATCTGTTGTTAAACATGGCTTCTTTTTTGTTTGTTTTTTTTACCAAGTGTATTTTTTTCTTTCTTTCTCTTTCTTTCTTTCTTTCTTTCCCTCTCTCTCTCCTCCCCCTCCTCTTTCCTTCCCTCCCTCTCTCTCTGTCTCTCTTTCTTTTTTCTTTGGCCTTTGTCTGTTTGTAGGAATTCCATATAAGCAACTGACTGTTGGAGTCCCCAAGGAGATCTTCCAAAACGAGAAGCGAGTGGCATTGTCCCCTGCTGGTGTTCAGGCCTTGGTCAAGCAGGGTTTTAATGTTGTCGTGGAATCGGGTGCGGGTGAAGCATCCAAGTTCTCGGATGATCACTACAGAGCAGCAGGTGCCCAAATCCAAGGGGTGAAGGAAGTGCTGGCTTCTGATATGGTGGTCAAAGTAATTATTCCTTTTCCCTCTCCCATTTATAGCATGCTGGCTTTTTGGAGTCTTTTCATAGAAAAAATTAAATTACTTTCTCTGATGTTATAACTTTTTCTGTTTTCAAACGGTGCTTTTCTCTCAAATAATTTGTATGTTGTTGACATTTTTCGTGCTCCGGTAGAACTTTTATCAGGCAGTATAATCTATGGTTAATGATCATGAGAAGAGTTAAAGTGATCTTCATGTTTATATTTGCTATGTGGAAATTTCCTTTTAATTGGTTAGGGAAAATTTGTACTACATAGTCCATATGTATTCAGAATACCCACAGGTGAGTATTTAACTACTGCTAGAATAGAAAGAAGATGTAGAATTCAGCCCAGGACAGAATGTACAGTGGTGTGCTACCTGAAGGCACAATGATTTATACTGACGTAAGTGCTATTTCTAGAGAGGGCATGACTGTTCTGAAGAATGTAGCATTGGGCTGAGTGGTGAGTAGCTAAGAACTACTTTAAAAGGTTTTAAGATAATATATAATAGAAATCTATTGCTGGAGAACTTTAGAATTAAAATCTGAACTTAAAAATCCTATAGAGAAAGTGGGAATGATTACACTGAGAGCCTAGCACAGATGATAACTGGAGTTGAGCATTAAATCCTAAGCCTCTTGCAACCAAAACAAACAGAGAAGTACCTCACTTTTTCAAGAAAAACAAACTTTTTTCTGCTTTAATTTCTCAGAGGATTCAATCACATAGATTTTTTTTTTAAACGTAAGAAACTTGAATAACACTAAATAACTTTGACGGGATCTTAACTGGTGATTATTGCAGAAGATACAAAACCAATTTTTGCTATAGAAAATTAGTAGAATTTATGGTATGGAAATACATTGTAACTTAGGTTAAAGCTTTTTAAGGTGTTAGGCTTATAAGTGATATTACTTGCTATATAGTAAAATAACTTAGGGAAAATAGAAAAATAAGTATAATCCATTCTAATGCATGTTCTAGGGATTAAAATATTTTGAGATGTCTCAAAAAGGACTATAAAGGTGCACATAAATTTTGGAAATGTCCTGTCTGCCTTTTAGGGATTCACAATGTATATGAACATGTTAAATGTGTGCTGAGGAAGTCTATAATATAGAAACTTATACAACTTTGTACAGTACTAACATTAATAAGCTATTTGACCTTGGAGCCACTCTTCTGCGTCAAGCCTGTTAACATCCTGAGTACATTCAGGGAACATTTTATTGGCTTCACTTACTCAGATGCCAGCAGTCTCAGCTGAGTATTTGCAAGGGGCCAGTAGAATTAATTAATTCAGAGTTATTCTCTAATTTTTACTAAATCTATGTTATAGAGTTTCATGGAGGAAAACTAGACCTTGTCAGAGAGTCTTAATTAAAGTCCAGAACCTAGAATCACATGCATCACCAGATCGACAGCTGAAATGGGAATAACAGACAAAGGTGTCTCATAGGTAAATTGAGGTGAAATGCTGTGAGATGAAATTATTGACCCAGTGTCTGTGTTTGTATTTAAAACATAGGTCCTAGAGGCTGTGTTTTCTGTGTTACCTTCCTAAAAGCACTACCGAGAACTGGGAGCTAATGAAATGAGATAATTTATTTAAGATTGATTTTAAACTTGGATATAAAACATTTTTAAAAATAGAATTTTAAAAAATTGGCTATACAATGTGGACATTGGAGACTTTCAAGCATGTGGAATGTATATTCATTGACTTACATGATACTTCGTAACATAACAGACTGTATTGTAGCTTTTTGCTTAAACCCAATTCAGCAAGGCTACTAGTTTGAATTGTGTTCATCTATAAATAGTCATCTGGAATTTTAAGATGACATAAATCTATACTTACTACCTTGGAGATTTTAGTTTATAATATTCTTAACGTCTCATTACTCCAAATATTTATGCTTGCTAAAACTAGCAAAGGCTGAGTCTTTGAATACACACAAAAACTTCCTGTCCATTTATTGTAATGTATTTTATCAGAGTAATAGGTTTTAGGAGGGCAGGTTTGTTGTAGTGCCTCCATATTTTTTCCCCTACTCTACAATTAATTGTCAAACCTGCTCCAGTACTGTATTATTTCCCAGGAATGTGTGCTCCTTATTCAGACCAGTCTGTAGGTCATTAGGCACAGGATGGATGGTATACATCTTTGTGTGCCTTACTTTGCTTAAGAATTTAGTCAGAAATTTATTGATGGAAGGTTTATTTCTGGAGTATTATTTCAATCATGGCATATTATCTAAATTGTCCTTGTTTACTTAAAAATATGATTAAAGTATTTATATTTTTAATCTGTGACTTGACTTTTTTCCTTAGGTGCGAGCCCCTATGGTTAATTCAACATCAGGTGTTCATGAAGCTGACCTTTTAAAGGCATCGGGAACACTGATTAGTTTTATCTACCCAACCCAAAATCCAGACTTGCTAAATAAACTTTCCAAAAGAAAAACTACAGTTCTGGCAATGGACCAGGTTCCAAGAGTCACAATTGCTCAGGGATATGATGCGCTAAGCTCCATGGCCAACATTGCTGGGTATGTTGATTCTCTTCCATTTCAGCAGAACAAAAGCACAATGATGCTACAGAAACATTCACACTGTAGCTTTTCTCTCTTACAGTAATTTTACTTGTAATTGTTGGTAGATTGCAGCCTTTTGAGAGTACACTTAAATTATTTTTGAGTCATTTTATTGTTTCACAGTAATCAGATAGGAAATAAACTCTATTGTGTACTCCTTTTTAATCTTTATAAGCAGAAAAATATTTCCATCTGCCAAAGAAAATAATCAGATTATTTGTATGAAGAATACACTGTATTTCATATGTGTATACATGTATATAGGTTGAAATTACAGTTTTTATAGGTCAAAAATGGTTGAATAGTGGCAGTTTCATTTGGTTATTAGCAGATTTATCATCTTGATTAAGTTTTGCTTAGGTAAATTTGTATAATATTTAATGAATAGGGAAAATCACCAGAGAAAGTTATATCTGGTGTCTAAACCCATACTGATAACTAGAGACTAACTATGACATCTTCCCTTTAAGGCCAAGATGGTGATAAGCTTCAGTTGCCATCACTAATACAATCCCTGTTAATTGCCTGGAGTGCTATGTTGAGAAGGAATCTAAGGTCCATTCTGCTCAGAGGAATGTGGCTATGATTGAGTAATCATGCCTATTACAATGAGGGATAGGAATTACTACATGAATGCAGTGTATTGATGACTTTGCCTTAGAGAGTGGGAAAAAACTAGGAATGGAATAATGCTTATGAAATCAGCTTCTCTAAGAAACTTATTAAATTAGATTTTAAGCATGAAAACTATGAGTAGTTGACAATACTAATGAGGTACCAACAAAGAAAATATAAAAAACAAACAAACCCAAAACTAGTACATGAAAAAAAGACTAACATGAATAAAGCCTTTTACAGCCTGACATATGACCTGAAAGTTTTTTTAGGTTTTATTCTTTAGCATGCCAAGTATGTCATAGATTCTACTTTGTGTTTTAGCTATACACTTTTTGATGTGAATGAGATGCAGTAAGCAAAAACGACACGTTAAAAACACGTTTTGTTGTCCTTGATGTAATGTGGCAGTGGTTTGTTAAAAGATATATTTTGTGGTATAAATAATATATCAAGGGGTAAAATAAATTACTGCCATATTTATTTAGTTTGAAAAAGAATTATATTACACAATATAGGACTACTTGACATCTTATATAGAAAATGTACAATGTAAAGTTTTAAGGGTGCTTTTGATTCTTTCATGTAAAATGCACATATATGAAAGAGTATCAAAACCAGTAGCTCTAGATCAGTGGTTTTAGCTGTAGAATCTTTTGAGCAAATGAAATATTATGAGGGCAATATAAATAAATTTAATGACAGCTGAGTGGACTTGGCTACACTGAGCAGAGGAGGAGTGTCTAGAAACCTGCCCACTCCCTATCCCATCTGCTGTGGCCCCAGATTTGTCTGAAATTTAAACCTCTGGGGCATCCATGAGACACAATTTGAAGAATTACTTGTTTGTGTCCAGAGCTGATATATGCAAGGAACATAGTGTGAAATGAATCAGGTAGCATACAAACCCACACAGTGGGTGATAAATCATCATCTGTCTGATTTATACACATAGTCATATTACAGTGAGGACTCCCTGCTTCCAGTCATTACTGTTCATTCTGAACTGTTTTATTCTCATCAAGAAAATGCCTAGTTTATCACTTTTCTCCACTATCAATGTTTTCTTTTACATTTCTTATGTAATCAATCTCGTTTTTGTGTTTTTATTTTTCAGAATAGCAACTGAATTTTTTTAAAACATTGAATTCCAAAATTAATTTTTTGTAATAGCTTTTGAATCATTGTAATATTTGCTTACTGGAGACTTCTATCACTTGAGTTCAGACATAAGACTAACAGATAATAAAGGCTCTAAAATAGTATTTTCTTGATCCAGTATGATTACCTTAAAGTAATAGTGGTGACTGTTATATGTTTTTGCATCATTTGTGGTATCAAGTATTTTTATATAAAATATGATAAGGGGGAGGTTTTATTACCAGCTAGCAGGTGGGTTTTAATAATTGTATTATAATATTGAGGCAGAGTGTGTATTACTAAGAATGTGCAAGAGTGTCTTTTATATATAAAATGATATGAAAATGAAAGTAGTGGAGCATGTCAAAGATATCCTATTGAAGATGGTGCATATTATTAGCTTTTATTGAATAGTTTCTTTAGCTGAAACACTTAATATTTATTGAGCATTTTCTTTGTGACAGGCTTTATGTTAATTAAGCATTATCTCATTTACTCTTCACAACAACTTTAGGAGATAGATTATCTTTTTTTCTACTTTATAGATGAGGAAACCAAGGTTTAAAGAATTAAAGAAATTTGCCCAAGATCACAAAGCTAGTCAGTCATATAACTAGGACGTGAAGTAAGGTCC
The DNA here is from genome assembly GCA_963574415.1 of Tarsius wallacei. Lineage (NCBI taxonomy): Eukaryota > Metazoa > Chordata > Mammalia > Primates > Tarsiidae > Tarsius > Tarsius wallacei. The sequence continues at coordinate 8,402 of CAUYQG010043668.1, read as the reverse complement.
GTCTGTTTCAAAATCCCATGCTTTCAACCATTAAAGATCAAGGGAAGGGCTTTTTGTTCTCTGCTGTTGGAATATTATTATGTACAAACCTGTAGCTGATCTTATATTTTTATTTCAATGTTTTTTCCTCCTATTACTTTTGTAAGCGCTACATAGTCATCAAAGAAAATTTGGACAACATCATAAAATAAAGAAAATGTGATGTGTAGTCCCAGCACCCAAGAAAAGCCATTGTTAGCATTTTCTTGTCTTTCTTTCATTACTTTTTTCTGTTTCAACTGATCTTCTGCAGTAATTGTTATGAAGAGGCTGAGTAGCATCAAGAAGTGTGTATCTTTGGAGGCAGTCTGCATGGGTTAGACTTCTGGCTCTGCCAGAAGAGACTCCTGGGCAAGTTTTTTAATCTCTCTGTCTCAGTTTTTTCACCTATATCATTAGGGTAATAATTGTACCTATCTATAGGTTTGTTGTGAAGGTTAAAGGAGTAAGTATATATACAATACTTAGAACACATAGTAAGTACCATATAAACGTGAGCTGTTATTCTTTGTCAAAACTTCATTAATGTCTTATAATGAGATATGTGCCTAAGATCTTTCATCTTACGGAATTATCTATTTATTTGTTTGTTTTCAAAGTTATAAAGCTGTTGTCCTAGCAGCAAATCATTTTGGACGGTTTTTTACTGGTCAGATCACAGCTGCTGGAAAAGTTCCTCCAGCCAAGGTAGGTACAACTTTTAATGTTTCCTCATAATATGAAATAATTAATGGAAAGAATGTAATTAAGTAATTAAAGGAAAATGTATGTATAGTCTTAAAACATAGTTATTTTAAAATTTTTATGTGTTCATTTAATACTGACACCTTTGTGGCATATACAGATATTTGGTGGAGCCTCAAAGCTAAACATATAAGATTGATAGGAAAAAATAAACTTTGAGCTGGGCTCGGTGGCTCAGCCTGTAATCCCTCGCTTGGGGAGGCTGAGATGAGTGGATTACCTGAGCCCGTGGGTTCGAGACTCGCCTGGGTAACTTGGCGAGACCTCATCTCTACAATAAATCAAAAATTAGCCAGGCGTGGTAGCGCGCGCCTATAGTTCCAGCTACTTGGAGGGCTGAGGCGGAAGGATCGCCGGAGCCCAGCAGGTTGAGGCTGCGGTGGCTGGGAGCAGCCACTGTACTCCAGTCTGGGCGACAGAGTGAGACTCCAACTCAAAAAAAAAAGAAGCAAAAAATCAAAATGAAAGAACTCTAAACCGCTCAAATCTAATTACAAAAGCTTTGCACTAAACTTCGCACATGTTGCACCCGGGGTATGTCTCCATCTTCACTTAGAAATTATTTTGACTTTATTTAGACACAATTCTAACAAGTTTGGCTATTGTGTTTCTTAGGGCACCAAAATACCAGAAACAAGAGTGAGAAAATGCTAGAAATTATTTAGCAAAAATAACTTGCAATTGACAGTAAAGGAAGAAGGTAAACAACTATAAAATACAACCAAGAGGGTGAACCCTTGCCAAGCCAGAGTCATTTCACATGGAACAGAGTTTCTCAAGGTGTGGGCCTAAAGCCCTTAATAGATTTCTGCGCTGAGGTTTGAATTCACATCACCCGAATAGCTTTTATTTCTCTATACAAAATGATTTTGAAGAGATTTTAAAGATGTTACCTTTTGTACTCTCTTCCTTGGCTACCACCACTGGGCCTATCGGTGACAACTGTCTTGTCATACAGGGAGTTTGCTCTGTCTTGAGGGTTTGGGGTGGGGAAGCGATTTGTATTTTACAAATCACAGTAAAATCACCTGGGGATTCATTTAAAAGCTAAGGTTCTAAGCTGCATATTAGGTCCAGGAAAGTATAATTTTCATGAGGTGATTCTTATATAAAGGACAGTTTGAAAATCACAGGTGCAGATGCTCACACCTCTACATCACCCAGTAGGTCTTCAGGGGTCAACCATACACCAAGCTTGGAAACATCAAAAATTATTTCAGAATTTTCCTCTTTTAGAAAATGAGAAGGTATCTGATAAATTTTAGAATGACTGCCCTTTAAACTTGTTAATATGCAAACTTTTTAGTGTTTTGTTATATTGATGTGCAGCAGAACAATTGTCAACACATCCAGATAATGGAAGAACTATGACTATCAGAACTGTGAAAGGATTTCACCCTACTATGCAAACTAGTAAGTTAACCTGCCACAGTTACATAGATTCTGGCAGGAGACATGAGACTCCTGGGTCAGAGACAGGGAACTTTATTACTCACAGAACAACAAGAAGCATGAGATTCATGTTTGTCAATTCCCCTCCCACCCCAAAACCTTCAAGGACAATGCAGAGGGACCCAGGTGGGTTTGTGTCATAGCCGATGAAACACAAGCACAGGAATTTCCAATCTTTTCATGAGAGTAAGCAAAACAGCCTGAACTTTACCCTGGAGGGAAGCATTACCTTTATTATACTGAACAATAAACAAACCTGCTCTCTGCTCCAGAGGGAAACGCTATCTATATCTTTCAAAGTTACTCACTGTACACATATTCTTAAAGAGATAGTCTAGGACTGGGCGTGGTGGCTCAGCCTATAATCCCAGCACTTTGGAAGTCCAAAGTGAGAGGATTGCCTGAGCCTGGGGGTTCGAAACCAGTCAGAGCAAATTGGTGAGACCTCATCTCTACAATAAATTTTTTTAAAAACTGGCGTGCATCTGTAGTTCCAGCTGCTTGGAAGGCTGAGGCGGAAGGATTCCCTGAGCCCAGCAGGTCGAGGCTGCAGTGGCCGTGAGCACGCCACTGCACTCCAGCCTGGTAGACAAGAGTGAGACTCCAATTCAAAAAAACAAAAACAAAAAGAGATAGTCTGGAATAAAGGCTGCCAGTGCCTCTGTTCACAAGATGTGCAAAAACAAGAGACCTTTGGAGAGACGTCTCCCAACAGTGACCTCTCTGTTTGAGCTCTGGAATGTTATATGTTTTTATTTCATGTTGAAGGGCTTGCTGTTACTTGGAAAACATGTGTGTGTATGTCTGTGTATGTGTGTGTGTATGTCTGTGTGTGTGTGTGTGTGTGTGTGCGTGTACATTTTTTTAAAAATTTTCCTTCTACACTGGTTGCTTCTTCTACTGTTCTTCTCCCAACTTCTGAATGATGGCGTGCTTCAGGGTTTAGACCTTGTTTTCTTCTCCGCCTATGATCACCCACTCAGTTATCTCATCCAATTTCATACCTAAATAGCATCTATATTGTCAACTGCCATATTTATACTTCCATTCCAAAACATCCTCTGAACTCCCAACCTATACATCTAACTACCCATTTGATTTTCATTTGGACGTCCAATGCATAAACTTTAGATCTACATTCTACCTGTAGTCTTCCTCAGTTTTAGTTGACTCACAACTCTGTCTTTTCAAGTGGTCAGGGCAAATGTCTCGGAGCCATCCTTGACTCTTCTTTTTCTCTCATATCCAATCTGTCAGGGCATACTGTTGGCTTTGCCTTTAAAGTATACCTCACTACCTCCTGTGCTACCTCCCTGATGTGATCCATCATCATCTCTCTCCTTGATAACTGAAATAGGTTCACAAGTGATCTCTCTTCTACCAACTATGGTTCCTCTCAAATGCTCCCCCAACACACACACACACACACACACACACACACACACACAGTCAGACTCACTTATCTACACTAAAGTCTCACTTTAATTCTGGAAGGCTCCTCCATCCTTTTTACCTCTCTGTTTTCTTCTACTCTTTCTACCTCCAGTCACTCTTACGTTTCTGTTGCTTGAACAATCTTAGGCACCATCACACTGTAGTAATTTCCTTTTGCCACATAACAAACTGCCACAAACTTTGAGACTTAAAACAACACAAATTTATTCTTTTGCAACCTAGAGATCAATCAGTCTCACTAGACTAAAGCCAAGGCAACAGCAGTCCAAGTTCCTTCTGGATGTTCTGAGAGGAAAGTTCATTCTCTTTCCCTTTTCACCTTCTAGTGGCCTCCTGTATTCCTTGGCTGTGGCGCCTTCCTCTATCTTCAAAGTGCATCGCTCTAACCTCTGCTTCCACCATCACAGCTCCTTCTTCTAATTCTGGCTCTTCCTGTGTTCTCATAAGGAGAGCTGTGAGTATATTGAACTCATTTAAAGAATCCAGATAATCTCTTTAAATCAAAGTGTTAATTTAATCACATCTGCAAACTCTCTTTTCCATATAAAGTAACATTTATAGGTTCTGGGCATTAAAACATAAATACATTTGGAGAGATCATTATTCCATTTATCACACCCACCTCGGGGCCTTTGCACTGACAATTTCCCCTGCATGGAGCACTCTTCTTCCAGATACCCACATAGCTGATTCCCTCACCCCCTTCAAGTTTTTGCTCAGGAGTTACCTTCACAGTGAGGTCAACCCTGAGTACACTATTACAATGACAAACTCAACAACTCCTCACCTCTGTCTTCCTCATCCCCTTTACTCCTTACCTTACCTGTTCTAGCTTTTTCTCAGCACTTACCACCTTCCAACATACTAATGCTTTACTTTTTTATTGTTTATCTTTTCACAGTAAAATATATGCTCTGTGAGGTTAGCCATCTTTGCTTTGTTCGTTGACATATTTCAAACATATAAAAAGTGCTTGCATATTAGAAGTTTAATAAATATTTGTTGAACAAAATAAACACAACACAAACCCACGACACCAAAATAAGGGATTGCTTTTTAAATGTCATATATAGTAGCTCAGGCTCCTATTGGTATTCGTTTCAGAAATGCAATCCTCACCATATCATGTTCAATTATAGATGCCAATTTCTTCATGAGAAGGCTTCTCCGCCAGGCACACCTATCCCCATCATTCTATTCCTGCTTCCTCAGCACAGGAGAGTTCTGCTCCCAATTCCCCACAGCTCAAAAACAGACCAACATTTTTGACCGAGACATGAAGCTCACTGAAGGACGAACTAAACAGAGTGTTTTAAACTGCAAGTGGGGTCTAGAATAAGCCACTGTGGCATAAACAATTATTTTGCACTGACAACATTTGAGTTACTAAAATTCCTTATCTGCTTAAAAGCAAGACCTTCCAAAAGAATTCAGTTCTCATAAATACCCCCCACCCCCAGCAGCAACTCGAATCTTTCCTCAAGAGATAGCTGAGAAGTTGGTACCACATGCAAATAGACATTGTCACAAAACTGTCATATCCCCCATCTATTCTCCTAAGGGCTTATTTATCTTTCCAACAAGTCATTTTTCTTTTTCATAAATCTTCTTTATCTGCAACCCCCCTCAATAAAAACTTATTTTTTCCCCCAGAGGTGCCCCTCCTCATTTTCTCTTAAGATGGCATCAGCCCCAAATCCTAATCATTTCTTTTAACCATATTCTTCTGTGAATTCTACATAAAAATCTGTCTTCTTTCTTGCTGATCTATCTCTTGTCAGTTTAATTTAAAAATGTTCAGGCCTCCAAGAATAGAACCTAAGAAGGTAGAGAAAAGAGATTTTTTTCTTCTCCCCAACAACTACTATTTGAAGTGGTCACTCTCAGAACCTAAAAACACAAACTCAACTTTAGAACTCTTGTCTGGTTCCAGAGGCAGAGCCCAGCTCCCCATTTCTACCCCAGAGGAGGTTCAGGAACTCTGTCTATACCCTGTAGTCCAAGCAAAACTGCCATCTTTCTCAGAAAGAGTAGAAATCTAAATCTCTAAAAATATTTAATTCTTTGCCCCAGAACTGGCCTCTTCCAACAGTTATTTATAAGAGATATCCCATCTCCAACCCACTGGAAGTTAAACTTCCCCTAAGAGTTGTAAAAAAATAATCCATTATAATTCTATAATTGCACATTTACCTAAAGTCTATGTTATTCAATTTTTAATAAAATTCTTTGTGGTGCTTCAACAGGACAGTTCAGAAAAATGAGATTCAATAACCTTAGTCAAATCACTTTGGGAGTTCCTTCTCGCAGTTTGAGACATCCATTTGTCTCTCTGTCCTTCCTACTGGAGTGGTCTCTTTCCGTAGTCTTTGACAAGTGCTAGGACAATGGCATGAGCGAGAGTACACATGCAATCGTCACACACACACACACACACACACACACACACACAAAATAATAATTTTCAAAACCTATGGGATGTACATTTAGAGAGGAAAAATTTCTCTAAAGAAAACATGACAAATATGCTCAGTTTGTATTACTATACAGAATACTCACCATCTCCATCTGAAACATCTGCTTCCAGTTACTGCATCACCTTTAAGCCTTGCCCAACTATAATAGGGGGGAAAAGAACAACTCTTGAAAGAAGTCTTTTATTTGCATATCTAAAAGCCTTAGTCAAGAGATTTTCCCAAAACAAAGGAGCAGTTTACCCTCAAAGCTGAATTCTAATTGTCCCCAGAAGGATATGAGACTTTTAGATTGGCAGTTTTTTAGCTTAAGGAAAAAAAAGTTGAGGTCTAAGTCCAAGCTATAGTCACTAGTTTTGTTAAAAGATGAGTAATACAGTTTCCAAGTGTCAAAACAATGTTTCAAAATGCAAAAAGAATTCTAAAATAGCAAAAACTTTCTAAGAGATTTTTAAAGTCATGTTTGCAGAACTCTGAGCATCTTATTTGGAGAAATGGAGTCCATAGAACAACTGTCTTCATAGGAACTGAAGTGACAAATAGAAGAGGAAGGGTCAGAAGGGGTCTAGACCTGAAGGCTGACCAGATACTTCTTTGTTTTGTTTTGTTTTGCGGTTGGAGTCTCACTGTCGCCCAGGCTGAAGTGCAGTGGCATGCTCACAGCCACCGCAGCCTAGACCTCCTGGGCTAAGTTGATCCTTCTGCCTCAGCCTTTCAAGTAACTGTAATTACAGGCATGCACCACCACGCCCAGCTAATTTTTTTGTATTTATTGTAGAGATGAGGTCTCACCAAGTTGTCCAGGCTGTTCTCAAACCTCTGGACTCAGGCAATCCTCTCACCTCTGTCTCCCAAAGTGCTGGGATTACAGGCGTGAGCCACCACTCCCGACTGACCAGATAATGTCACCTACTATGTGGGGTCTTCTCTAGCCTTATCAAAACATTTCACCAACAATGTGCCATCCGAACGCAATCACATTCACATACTCACATTCACATACACACTTCCTAATGTAGGTGAGGGAAAAAAGTACCTGTTCTCCCTACTCTTCTGGGTTCTCTGGCTGGGACCTTATAAATTAGACTAACAAAAGACAGATTGACAGGAGAAAATCATGAACATTTATTTAATAATATGAGTTTTACATGACACAGATGCCTTGAAAACGCTCCCAAGAAGACCCAAACAAATGGTTAAGCCTGAGCATTTTTATACTAGGTTTGAAGAGTGACAAGTTGTGGGAAAATATGATAGGACAAAAGGGTATGAGCTAAGGGTAGTAAACTGAGGGACATTTTGCAAGATCTGTTCATTCAGATTTCTCTCAGTGTCCTTCAGGCTTCAGAGATAAGAATGCTCCTTTCCTCTGGAGGCTGATAGGGCACCTTACATGAGGGTCATATGACCTGCTTCAGGGGAGAAGAGGGAAGTCAGAGAATTCTTCCTGCACCTGCCATTTCTCAAATTCCTTCATCTTAAAATATTCAATGTGCCATTTCTTTAAATATTCAATGTGCCAAGGTGCCATATTTTAGGGTAGTGTGTTCTGAACCCTGTCACTAGTCTCATTCCTTGTGAGTTTATTCTCCTTTACACACATCACTATCTAATGTTCTATATATTTTACATACGTATCTCGCTTTGCTTTGTTTTTAAGGCCTTACCCACCAGAATGTGGGCTCCATAGACATAAAACTTTTTATCAGTTTTATTCACTATTTGTAATTGTAGGGCCCAGAATGGTGCCTAATACATGGAAAGCACTCAATAAGAATATTTATTTGGATGGATGGATGGATGGATGGGTGGCTGGACGGTTGGATGGATGGATGAAATATCCCAAAACTCTAAAAAGCAAAATGCCAAATTCAAAATAAATTGACTATGCTAATAAGAGCACACTTTTTAGCATGTGAACACACAATTGTTGTTCATGTTAGTCTTTCAATTTTTTTCTTATAATACAAAACATGTACTGGTAACAAAGCTTTTAAAAAATAAACCATCCAAATGCATATTACTCTCTCCATGCATCAGTAAGAGCCAAAAGGCAAAAACTAAGTCTCAGCCTGTAATCCCTCGCTTGGGGAGGCTGAGGTGAGTGGATTGCCTGAGCCCGCGGGTTCGAGACCCGCCTGGGCAACTTGGCGAGACCTCATCTCTACAATAAATCAAAAAATCAGCCGGGCATGGCAGCGCGTGCCTATAATTCCGGCTACTAGGAAGGCTGAGGCG
>CAUYQG010043663.1:0-15130 GCA_963574415.1 Tarsius wallacei | reverse complement strand
CCCTGAATCACAGCACCTTCCTATCTTCCTACAGGAGGTTTGTGTCTGGGCTGAAACTTACATTCCTTCACTTTTTCTCTATCACAGTAATACACAAACATGCGCTTGACTCTCAGGCTTTATGATTTCATGCTTATAAATTCTATAAAATGAAAACTCATCCACAGTATCATAAATATTAGAAGATGTCTGGTGAGGGCATGGAAGAAAGGAGGGAAAGACAAAGAGTTACAGAAGAACAAGAGCAAGTATGAAGGGGAATTAACTTGTTCACTATCTTAACAGTTGTGATGTCAATATTTATGAATTTCACACTTTAAATAGGTGAAGTTTATTGCATGTCAATGGTAACCCAAATAGCAAGTGGATAATAATGCAACAACATCAGACTCCTGGTAACACATATGCATGAATCTGCATGTTCATGAACCCAGATTATTTCTATTAATATTTTAAGTAAATGCAATAAAATATTTAAAGACCTTAATGTTCGTATTACAAAAGGGCAGTTCTGCAAAGCTCACAAAACACGTCTATCTCTATCCTGTGGTTAGTTCAGGAAGAATTTGAATCCAGTAGTGAGGAACACAGACCCATATCCTGAAGCTAACTCTCATTAGATGTAGCTCTTGGACATAGCAAATAGTTACTTCCTGCTTCTTGCTCTGGGTTTACTTTTGCATCTTTAATTGGAAGACACATTTACTCCTACAAAACATAATCTATGTGCATATGCAAAATTATTTATTACAGTACAATTGCTTTCATCTGTTCTTGGCCTTTCTCTCTTTGAGAGAAAGGAGCCCTCCCTCTGTTGTTGAAATCCAGTCTAACCCTGAGCCTGCAGTTCAGGGAAAGGAACCCTAATCCTGGCATTCTCAGGTGTTCACATTTAGGGATCAGGATTGAACACAGATGACTCACAATGGATTTTGGAGTCTGCTGGGTTTTTCATGTTGTGGTATTAAAAGTTGATTCATGATAAAAGAATGATTCATGGAGACTAGTGATTGTGAGTGTAAGAGATGTGAGTGGGAAAAACAGTAGATATGTATAGTGGTTTCTGACCAGGTAATCTCTGTGTTTGCAGGTGTCCTCTGTGAGGTGCAGCTGGTGGAATCTGAGGAAACTTGATCCAACCTGGGGAGTCCCTGACATTCTCCCGTGTGGCCTCTAGATTGACTTTTGATGGGGGAAACTTGGTCCAGCCTGGAGGGTCCATGGCCCTGTCCTGTGTGGCCTCTGGATTCACCATTGATGACTATGCCATGATTTGGGTTCACCAAGATTCAAGGAAGGGGCTGAAGTGGATCTCAGATATTAGTTGGGATGGTGAAAGCTAGACTATGCTGTCTCCATGTGGGCCAATTCACAATCTCCAGAGACAAGAAGAGCACACTCTGTCTTCAAATCAACAGCCTGAGAGTCAAGCGCATGTTTGTGTATTACTGTGATAGAGAAAAAGTGAAGGAATGTAAGTTTCAGCCCAGACACAAACCTCCTGTAGGAAGATAGGAAGGTGCTGTGATTCAGGGGACAATTGGGGCCACCAGAGGTTGCTTGGGACATAATTAGTAAAGCTTTAGCCTCGGGAACAGGTGCTCAGGCAGGATAAGGGCTGGGTTCCTGACAATGAGTGAACTGTTCTTGTCTCTACCAGATTCCCCAGGGACATTTCTATATTTGTCAACTGTATCAGCTCAAACCACCTGGGTCACTTTCTTCAACCAAGTGTTTGATGAAATCTTGTAAATTTCTGTGTTGTTCAAGAAAGTTACAGCAAGGTTACTGAGTCTTCAAAATGTCAATGTTTCCCCTTGGGAGACCCTGTTACTCCAAGCAACGATTCTGCTTCAGTTTCCTTTGGATGATTATCATATTCTGAGAGTAGACCTCGGAACACCAGGTTTCAGCACAAGCCACACTCTGGACCTCAGAGAGCAATATTCAGTGCCTGGCCCTGATGCAGTGTGCTCCTATAGGTGCAGGAATGGAGGTGCTATCTCAGGGCCCACACACTGTGGATTACTCTACAGAATACAGGATTTTACTTCATTTTCTTGGATTACATAAAGAGGCAAATATACACTCTCCAAAAAATGGTAATCTTGAAACACATCCAAATTGCATTAATCCTTAACTCTGCACAATGTACTAACACAGTAATTAGTAATTCAGTTTATTGATATCTATATTTTCCACTTTCACTGGTTTCTGTGCACCTACAAATATCTTGAGTGGAGTATGATTAACCCTATTCTCAAACTATCCTGTTATTCCCACAAAGAAAGAGGAGACAATCACCTAACTCTGAATCTGGAGGATGCTGTCCCACATACCTCAGGTACTGCAGAGATCTTAGCTGCACATTCAAATAGCCAGGTTGATTCTACATGTGAGCAGTCTTGTGCCTCTCACCATCAGTGAACACTATTAAGGTCTAATTGTGACATTCAGATGCAGGGAGCCATTCGTCTATCTCACAGTGACTATTATATATCAAAAGATATGCAGGGAGTAATTTCATTCTCTGATATATTTTTCTCTTTGATTTTAATTGTACGTTTTGTTCAAGAAATGTGCTGCCATTTACGTGTCCCATCCTGATGAATGTTATTTGGTTCACCAAATTTTGGGTGGCTCCAGAACCTTCTCACAAGCCCATCTGTGAAGTCTTAGGAGATCCAGTTTTGTCTCAATTACCGCTATGTTGGTTTGGTCAGATTCCCCCTTCTTCAGATCTTATTGCCCTCAATATCTGACCGGGTTCCTCATTCTCCAGCAAGTTCTGGAGATCTATCTGGCCTGACATATGCAAGACCTCTGTGAAGTTGTTTGAACCAGCATCCACCTGACCCTTGATGCGTCTTTTTAGTAATTTTCCATCCTCTGCTGCCTATTCTGCTTTTCACCTACTCTATATGGGGAGTTTATTCCAATCTAGCTACCCACTGCAAAATCCCATTTCATGGTCTCTACACCTGTCATAAGGGTGAAGGTCTTGAATAATATTTTCATATTTGTATTTTATCATGTCACTGCATATTTTCCTTTGACAAATACAAAAATAATATTTCCTAATTTATGTAGACACCTCAAAAATGGGAAAAAAGCAAAGTTATTTTTACTGTAATGTGTTTGTGTAAAATTCATTTTCTCCCTTATCTCTGAACATTCTTGTGTCTCTGTGTAACAAGTTCTCATCAGTTGAATAAGAAACTCCTGAGTACCAGAACTCTTGAGTACCAAGAGTCATGTTTCTCTTTCCAATTTTCCAGTTATTCACTTACAAAATGAGAGAATCATCACAATAGGATACATTGGTGAGAATTTTTGCATTTTACTGATTTTGCCGTTTTATTTACTCCCAAAACATCATGAATACATTCATAACATTATATACAAAATATGATTGCGAATACCAGATTCATAGCAGAGTTATCTACATATGTCAATAAGTCTTCTTGGGGTTCTATGAAATGGGCATGGTTCTTAGCAAGAAACAAGGAAAAGATACTCCAATCTTTGGGGACAGAGGACAGGCAGGGCAGTGAAAAAACAAAGAGGAGTTATTCCAGGTCCAATGTTATCTCTCTTGGGAAAGTTCCATCTCCTTCCTCCCTCTGAGGTTCAGGCATTTTGTCAGAATAGAACACTCCCATCAAATGTATATTTGATATATTGATTAAATCCCATGCAGGAGGCATTTGAAAGCTTGTTCTTTCTTTGCTGCTTTTGTAGTTTTGAGAGTTGAATAAGGTGGAGGATTGGGAGCTAGGGTTCAGAAACTAGCATAAATTCCCATTAAAAGGTGTGCAAATGAAATGGATGGAAACTTCTTAAAAGAAGATATACAGGCAGGCTGCCAACAGACACATGAAAAAGTGCTGAGTTTTAGTAATCATCAGAGAATTGCAAATCAAAACCACATTGAGATACCACCTAATCCCAGTAAGAATGGTCATCATTAATAAAACAGAGACATATGCTGGAAAGACAAGTGCCTGTATATATAAACTGAACCTATGTATTTTCTCATCTTGTGGAGACACTGCCAAATGCCATATATGACAGTAAGAATAATAAATTATAAATGATTGACAAATAACTGAAGACCGACAGTGGGCAAGATAATGGAACACCCTCAAGAGACGGCACATATGAGGGCTCACTTGCTCATGCAGGATTTTGTTTCAGAAACTGTGCCAGGGATTCACAGAGGATCTCAGACAATCCTGAGAATATCCTATGTAGTGACAGCATAGGCAAAATGTTGTTAAATTACAAAAAATAAAACTATAAAGGCTTCAGACATTATCAGTTTAGTGAAAATGCATTCATGAATACAGTCTGATGAATAAATTCACAATATAACAGAGGATTTCCTTATAACTGCCCTTGTGATATTGAAGCAAACACTTGAGATCTTTCTGTTATGCAGAAAACCTTTAAGTTGAATAAATTTCTCTGGGTAACATACCCCATCCTTTCCTTATCTCTGAACATTCTTGGGTCTCTGTGTCACAAGTTCTCAGCAGTGGAATAAGAAATGACAAGGCGAGACAATCTATCATCTATGTTTTTGTGTTTCTCTCTTTTTCAGAGTAAGATGTGAATGCATTACAGAAAAAAGCCATTGGTGAACAATAAGTAGCGCAGGAAGGTACCAGGTTTTAATAGCTAATGCAGTAGAAGGCCAACAAAAAAGTCACCCTATCCTCCTCAACTAAGTCTCAAGGCACCTCCTGAGTGATTTTTTTTAGCAAATAACCCTCAAGAATCTTACCCAAAAAGTACTGATCCCACCTCCTACACAGTTGAAATCCAACTATTTGTTTTTTGCGAAGAATATGAAAGTAGAATATACTGCATTTCTTTTGAACTTACAAGTAGAACAGTCTCTTTTGCTTGCTGTAAATTGTGGTTGACTCAAACAACTCCGTAAACTACTTACACTAGCATGGGTAGCATACTCAATGCCAAATATAACTGATAATTTTCCTGTCTCATTTTATACAACCTCTTATAGAAGTAGTCCTCAGTGGCCATTTTCAAATTCTGGAATTTATTTTCCATGTTTTATGGGATATATATTTGCATTTTGTTATTTTATTTCAATGTTTCCTTCACATTTGACTGATATTTAGTTTCATAATTTATTGGAACTTGATGCAATTAAATATTCAGTCAACATTCTTGTGGAAAAAGCATTATAATATCCAACTCCTTTAGTTAGGCATATGCTGCTATTAAAAAATGCTTGAGGCTGTGTAATTTATAATCAACAAGAATGTATTGGCTCACAATCCTGGAAGTGGGAATTCTAAGGCTAGGACTCTCATATCTGGTGAGGACCTCTCTGTTGTAGCATCGTATGGCAGAAACGGGAAGAATAAGCAGAGGTAAAAAGGGGCCAGAATTATCCTTTAATAGTGACATTAATTCCATTTGTCATGGCAGTACACTCACAGTTCTATCACCTGTAAATGCCCTCACTGCTCAGTATTGTTACAGTGGCAGCCAAATTGCAGTATGTCTTTGAGGGAATGCATATTTAAACAATGTCTCCAGTGAAATGAATTAAGTTGTAAGTTGAACCAACAACTCCAAGCAAGGAAAAGCTGTTCTTCTGGGTCAGAGTGTTCAAGGACATTATCATTTAAGAGATCTAGAGCTATTCATACAATACAGATATTCCACTTACAGAGACCCTCTGTGTGTATGAGGACTTTTTCTACCATGAATTATGGAGGTTGACCAGACTGTCTTGCCCCAAGCTGACCTCGCAACACCTACTGATTGTTTCAGCTAGTAGTAACAGATAATATGCCTACTGATAAATTTTGTCTTCTCACAAACTCACGGACCAGCCTTTTGGAGTCAATTTGATTAATTCAGTGCATGCCACGTCCCCTTAGAAGGTAGAATTTCTTAATAGACTTGACCCCTAATTTCCCATGGGCTTGCTGATACCACCACAGTACTTTTGCCAAAAACCACTGTCTGAGGTATGAGTTTCTAGAGGACTAGTTTGAGATTGGGAATGTTGGGATCGGAAACCAAGGAACTTGGTTACTCTTGAGGATAGGAGGTGTGCAAACACAAGTTTGCCTTCTAGTTTTCCTACATCATTCAGGTTTTCTCAGAAGCACATGGTCTAATATAGCAAGGGAAGGGCTGGTCAATATCTACAAAAGGGCTTGTGTGGGTTTGCATTCAGATGGTTTGTAACCTTTAGAGGAAAGACAACAGAGACCCTAAATAAAAATTCGTCATACAGATGCTTCTGTCATCTGTGATTTTTTGCATGCCTGTCAAAAAAATGGGGATTTCTAAGATCATCCTGCCCTCAGTAGATACAACATATGTGTCTACAACCAGTAGGTTGAAGAAGGGTTATTTTGTCTAATGACAGCTGTGATGGTAACCTGAATAAATGTTTTACAATCTCCAAAATCATGGGTTGTGATAGAGTAGATCTTGTCATCAGGGTGCAATTATTGCATGTAGTGATTCCACTGAATCCTGTGACTTTTGCTTCATTCATGGAGGATCCCACACTGCTGAAAACAGCAACCAAGAGATGTTATTAAGATGGTGGTAGTAAGCCAGGTGTGGTGACTCACACCTGTAATCTCTGCACTATGGGGAGATGGAAGTATAAAAATTTCCTGAGTCCAAGGTTTTCAGACCAGCCAGGGCAACTTAGTGAGACCTTGTCATTGCAACAAATCAAGATAAATCAGTTGTGTGTGGTGACACATGCCTGTTGTTCCAGCTATTTGGGATGTTGTGGTGGAAGAATTGCCTGAGTCCAGCAGGTCAAGGTTATGGTGGCTGTAACCCTTCCACTGTACTCCAGCCTGAGTGACAGAGTGAGACTCCAACTCAAAAAATATACATATATGGTGGTAGTAAGTGACACCTATCTCCTTTTGGTTTGCATTTTTAGCTACCAACAGAAACAAAAGAGTAAACCAATCAAGGTATATTCCAAATATCTTTCATTGCATTCAATACCAGGTAGAAGAATTACATCAACAAAACCATAAATAAACCAGGTGATCAAGGGCAGTGGCCAATTGTGTTTATCACATTGAAATGTGTTTATCACTTTTTCATGCATTTCCTGTGAAGTCTATTCATATCTGTGTTCCATTTTTAATTTTTGGTTTTCTTCATCGTTTAGTTGTATGTTTTCTTGTATCATCATGACACAAGCCTTTTAACAAATATGTGATTTGAAAGTGTACTCTGAGCTGGGCTCGGTGGCTCAGCCTGTAATCTCACACTTTGGGAGGCTGAGGTGAGTGAAGTGCCTGAGTTTGCGGGTTCAAGACACGCCTGGGCAACTTAGCGAGACCTCGTCTCCACAATAAATCAACAATTAGCCAGGCTCAGTAGTGCGCGTCTGTAGTTCCAGCTACTTGGAAGGTTGAGGCGGAAGGATCACTGGAGCCCAGCAGGTCGAGGCTGCAGTGGCTGGGAGTGGCCACTGCACTCCAGTCTGAGTGACCGAGTGAGATTCCAACTCAAAAAAAAAAAGTGTACTCTGTGAGATTGTTTCTGATACTTGACTTTTTATGACTATATCAGGGTTTTTCACATTCTTTAAAAATTTTTGCTACAGCAAATTTTATTTTCCTGCAATATATTGATTAGTATTATATTTAAAATATCATGGTAACGTCCAAAAGGACTGAGATTTTTTTCTCATTACTTAATTCTATGCTACAATCAGGGGATTGAGTTTTAAACTTCATCTTCTTAAAAGGTGGACTATCAACATAAGTTATTTGGCATTATTTTGTCTTAAATAGATGACTTTTTTCTCATTTATATTATTTATTATCACCAGTGTAGGTTCACTAGTATATATTTCATACTTTATTTTAAAAACTATTCTGCAGTATTTATTCTTTGCTCAAATTGTTGTTAAAATTGTTAAAACTCTTTTGGAAATCATGAACTCTTTCAGGTTGAAAACTGCATTCTTTTGTTAAGCCCCATACTTTGTGAGGAGTTTTTGTTTTCTTAAAAAATGTGTTATAAAGTGCACAAAAAATCTTTTATGACATAGATGTATTGCATAGTGGTGAAGTCTGAGATTTAAATGTAACCATCACTTGAAGAGTGTACATTGTACTATTAAGTAATTACTCTTCCTAACATTCTTCCCGCCTTTCCACTCTAGAGTGTCCAGTATTAATTTTTCCACTTTCTGTGTCTATGTGTATACATTATTTTAATTCCACTTATCAGGGTGAACATATGGCATATGAATTTTTGTTTCTGGAGTTATTTCACTTAAGATAATAACCTCCAGTTCCATCAATGTTGTGGCAGAAAACAAGATTTCAATATTTTTAAGGTAGAATACTGTGTGTGTGTTGTAAGTATTACACATTATAGATAATATTTTGAATCTTTTGTTGGCAATTAGGTTTATTCCATATCTTTGTAATTATGAATGGTGCTGAAATAAATATTTTATGTTATAATTCATTTTCCTTTGTGCAGATACTTAATAGTTCAATTGCTGGCTCAAATGGCCGCTTTATTTTTAGGTCTATGAGAAACCTTTGCATTCTTTTTCGTTTTATTTTATTTTTTATTATAAAGACGTGGGGTACAATTCATTGATTATGCATGTACCCTTGTTGATGAGGTATAACCCTCCCTCCCATAGCTATTTCCCTCAACTGCCAACCCCACCCTTCCTCCTCTGACAGTTTCCCACCACTGCTAATCATTTTCTTATAGTATTAAAATTGTTCAAGGCACACTTAAGAGTGAGAACTTATGGTGCTCTGTTCGTTGTTTCTGTGATAGATCACTGAGTATGTTTGACTCTAAATTCATTCAAATTGTTGCAGAGCCCATATATTTGTCCTTCTTTATGGCTGCATAATATTCCAGTGTGTATATGTATCACATTTTTTAATCCAGTGCAGCTTTGATGGGCAACATGGTTGGTTCCATTTTTTTTCTATTGTGAATAGAGCTGCAACAAACATATGTATGCAGGTATCTTTTTTTGTACAACTTTGGAAGACAGTGTGGCATTTCCTGAAAGAACTAGAAATTGATCTTACATATTACCTAGCAATTCCCCTATTGGGAATATGCCCAAAGGAGCTCAAGTCTTTCTACCTTTGTATTCTTTACAGAGGTTGCACTAATTTAAAACCCCACCAAAAGTGTATAAGTATTCCTTTTTTTCACATACAAACCAGGATTTGTAATTTTTCCACTTTTCAATTATAATCATTCTGACAAAAGTTGGTATCTCATTGTGGTTTAAATTTGCTTTTTATTAGTGATTAGTGACGTTCAGCTTTATTTAAATGCTTGTAATCTATGAAAAATATTTGTTCATGTCATTGTTCATTTTTAACTAGATTATTTTTTGTTGTTGTTGATGTTGACTTGTTTGATGTCCTTGGACATTGTGGATATTATCTGTATTTCACACCATATAGGAATAAAACTAGAAATTAATTTAAAGAGTAACAAAACAATACAACTATATAATAATTAAACACTACTATAAAAAGTATTCCCACACAACATTTGGGCCCATAAGAAAGTCACTAAGGAAACTTCTTATATACAACAAAAACAATGCTAAGAGTAAAACTTATACTGTTGTATATCTACTTCAAGACATTGAAATCTTACAAGTTAAGGTTCCAGTAAGATGGTGACAGCAAAAGTGGGACCCTGAGATTCTCCGAAAGTGAGTTCCCAAATAGCCTCCTACTTTCCTTCCCGTACCCCCCTGCCCACCACCAGCTGCACTGGTCCGAGACCTGGAAACCCTCAGACCCACGCAAGGCCAGCTATTGAGGTCTATCGGCTGTTACTGCTCCAAAATAGGTGGCCCTGGGCCCTGGCCATGTGGAGATCCCAGCTCCCTCCCTGGCTAAAACGTCTCACCCAGCGGCCCTTGGAGACCACCTTGTAGAGTTCTGGGTTCCCTTGCTGGCTACACTGATCCACCCCGCACTCAGCCACTGCCAGCCTTCTCCCTGACTGGATGCCCAATCCAGCGGGACTGGAGCTTTCTCCTCAGAGTTCCAGCTACCCGCCCTGGGTTCTGGGGCCCCACCCAGCCCTATTTCAAGCTGCCATCACCCAGAGAGGTTCTAGGCACCTGCCTCTCAGAGATACAGCTCCATTCCTGGCTGAAGTGGCCTGTGAGGGGCCCCAAGCTGCTGTCACTGCTCACCACTACTGCCTTTGAAAGTCCTGTCCCCACTCTGGTTGAGGCACACAGTGTGGGACCCCGTGGTTGTGAAAGAGAACAACATTTCTTAAGGGGGTGCTGAACAGCCTCTCTCAGCTCTCAGCTCAAGAAGAGGGAACTCCCAGCTCCCTACTCCAACCCAGGCAGCTGTCAGCATACCAGATCCAATACCCAGCTGTGCGCCAGATGCTCCACCACAGCCTGTCAGAGTGGATCACCCACGGACCCAGGCGAGTGGAGAGAAAGGACGGGAGGAGATGAAAGATCCCTGAAAGAGGAGCTTCCCACCTTGGCCATTTTCCTGGCAGAGATTTGCATTGCCTCACCCATCTACAAGCAGCCTTCATCTTGGTTTCTAAGGTAATGTCTCTAAACAAGAGACAAAAGCCCCCCTCCCTACACTGAATCAGATACAGCATCACAGATCTCTCAGGCAGCAAGCCAAGGAAACCAACCCAAGCTTGGAATAAATCTGTCTGCCTACAATGAAAGCAAAGGGGGAGAGGCTAGAGATCAGAGCTGAAGAGACTTCAGACACTCAGGAAAGATTCCAGAGCTAGTATGGTTTTTAATTCTGATTTCTGGAATTATTGTTTTGACTGTTTGTTTTGCTCACTTTTATTTGCTTTTTTATTTAGACTACCTGTTTGTGTTGTGGAAAAATGCATCAATAGGCATGATTTTATTGGACTGTCATTATGTGATTACCAGTATGCTTTAGGGAATTTTGTTTGTGTCTGTTTCTCACTCTTTTCTGGCATTGTGTCTCTTTTACACTTGTTAGTTGGTATGTATGTCTGTTCTCCCTCTCACTCTTCTCTCTCTCTAACATTCTCCTGACACCCTCCCTCCTCCATTATTTTCCATTTTCTTACTTCCTGTTGTTCCAGGGAGCAAACCTAAACCCTGCTGAAAGGACAGATTGTAAGACAGTGGGAAACGGGTTCCAGTGTGCCCATACAATTGTTGGTAGATATTGGGATCTTCAGATAGATTCTGAATCACAGTTTCCTCCTCAATTAAACGTCAAAACTGCAAAAAGTACAGCCCTCAAGCCACAGTCCAAACTCAAAAGTGAACAAAGCCAGAGGACCCTCATAAGGAAGAACAGGAGTTTGAGCAAAAGAACTAAAGCAACCCCACCTTCCCTGAAAAACAGAGTTAAAGAAGGGGAGGGAAAGGGGGAGAGAGAAAAATCTCCACAAATGAAGAAAAACCAAAAAAGAATATGTGTCTCTCCAAGACCCCTGGTAAGGCAGACACTGAGAAAATTTACTTCGGAATGCAAACAATGAAGAGTCCTCAGAGTGACTGGTCTCAAACTACAAACCTAGATGTCAAGACATTAATGGAGAGATTAAAAAGAATTGAGGAGATACAAGAAGAAAGTAGAAAGGAGTTGATCACTGAGATAACAGTAGCAAAGAATACTGTGAATGAAATAAAAAAAACAAACTCATAAGCATGGAAAGCAGAATTAGTCAAGCAGAAGAAAGAATCTCAGAGTTTGAAGACCAAAATATAGAACTAACCCAAACTGTCAAAAACAGAAAAAAGCTTAAAAAAAAGAACAAAATCTTCAAGAGATGAGCGATTATTTCATGAGAACAAATCTAAGAGCAATTGGACTTCCTGAAAAAGAAAAAGAGACATAGGCCACCCTGGAACAAACATTTCATGAGATTATTGAATAAAGCATCCCTCATCTCATCAGTGATGGAAAAATTCAAACACAAGAGATTTAGAGAACCCCTGCAAAACAGCAGATGAAAAGATCAACTTCCAGACACATAATAATTGGGCTAAACAAAGCAGGTATAAAAAAAAGTCTAGTCAAGCTCGGTAGCTCAGCCTGCAACTCGCGCCTTGGGAGGCTGAGGTGAATGAATTGCCTGAGCCCGTGGGTTCACGACCCGCCTGGACAACTTGGTGAGATCTCATTTCTACAATAAGTCAAAAAATCAGCAGGGCATGGTAGCACACGCCTGTAATTCTGGTTACTCAGAAGGCTGAGGCAGAGGGATTGCCGGAGCCCAGTGGGTGGAAGCTGCTGTGGCCGGGAGCGGCTACTGCACTCCAGTCTAGGTGACAGAGTGAGACTCCAACTCAAAAAAAAAGTCTAAAGACAGCAAGAGAAATAGACGAGATCACCTACCATGGAAGACAAATTAAATTGCAGCAGATTTATTTACAGATACACTGTAGACTAGGAGAGATTGAAGCCCTGTCTTCAAAGTTCTAAAATATAAACAATTTCACCCAAGAATCACCTACCCAGTCTAGCTAAGCTTCATCAGTGAGGGATAATTAAAATCTTTCCTAGACATCCAATCCCTAAGAATTTATACTGCCACCAGACGACCTCTACAAGAAACACTTAAGAAAGTGCTAATCACAGAAGAAGAGGAAGAAAGAGCAACAACGTTCTTCACAAGACTACAGGGAAAAGAATAAAATACACGTGAACCAAAACCAAAACAAAAAGAAAGACAACAAACAAAGAGGAAAAACAACAACAGTTCAATAAGAACCTTAGGATGGGATCAACTCTCACATTTCAATATTTAGCCTGAATGTGAATGGACTAAATGTACCACTGAAAAGACATAGAATGGCAAAATGGATAAAATATCACCAGGCAACAATATATTGCCTTCAAGAGACCCATCTCACTAGAAAAGACAAGCACAGACTCAAAGTAAGAGGATGGGAAACAAATTTTCAGGGGAATGGAACACAAAAGAAAGAAGGAGTTGTGATCCTAATTTCAGAGAAAATGCCATTTAAGCTATCAAAAATTAAAAAAGATAGAGAAGGCCACTACATAATGATAAAATGTTAATTCCATCAACAAGAAATATTTATCCTAAACATATATGCACCCAAAATAGGAGTGCCAACTTTCATAAAGCAGCTTTTAGAAAAACTCACAAAAGACATCAGCTCTAACACTATAATAGCTAGGGACTTTAATATCCCACTCACAACCCTAGACAGATCATCAGGACAAAAAACCAGCAATGAGTTCTGGAACCTCAATGTGACTCTTGACCAAAAGGATTTAATGATACCTACAGAACACTCCACCCAGTGACCATATAATATACATTCTACTCATCACCGCATGGAACGTACTCTAAGATCCACCAAATACTTGGGCATAAATCAAGCATAAACAAATTTCAAAAGATCAAAATTTTGTCAGGCACCTTCTCGGACCACAGTGGAATAAAAATACACATCAACAATAACCAGGTCACCCCAAAACCCACAAACACTTGGACACTAAATAGCATGATGCTAAACAACTCCTGGGTCAATGATGAGATCAAAACAGAGATTAAAAGATACCTGGAAATAAATGAAAATGAAGACATCTTACCAAAATCTCTGGGACGCCATGAAAGCTGTAGTAAGAGGGAAACTTATATATCTATAAATACACATGAAAAAAATGGAAGGATCACAAATTAACAGCCTAACAAACCACCTTAGAAAGCTGGAAAAGCAGCCGGGCTCGGTGGCTTAGCTTATAATCCCGTGCCTTGGGAGGCTGAGGTGAGTGGATTGCCTGAGCCTGAAGGTTCGAGACCTGCCTGGGCAAATTGGTGAGACCTCATCTCTACAATAATTAAAAAAATTAGCCAGGCGTGGTAGCGCACGCCTGTAGTTCCAGCTACTTGAAAGCCTGAGGCGGAGGGATCGCCAGAGAACAGCAGGTCGAGGCTGCGGTGGCCAGGAGCGGCCACTGCATTCTAGTCTGGGCAACAGTGTGAGACTCCCACTCAAAAAAAAAAAAAAAGAAAGCTGGAAAAGCAAGATTACCAAAACCCTAACCTCAGCAGAAGAATCCATATCACCAAAATAAAAGACCAAACCCGGGCCATAGAAAACAAAACTATAATGCAAAAAATCAATAAAACAAAAAGTTGGTTCTTTGAAAGGATAAACAAGATCGATGGTTCCCTGGCTAGACTGACCAAAAAAAAAAAAAGAGAGAGAAAGAAAAAGCCCAAATAAATACAATCAGAAGCACAAAAGATGAAGTCACATGTGATCCTAAAGAAATACAAAAGATCATTAAAGGCTTAGAGAATATGTACACATGTATGGAAACAAACTTGACAACCAAAGGAAATGGAAGACTTTCTGACATCACACAACCTGCCTAGCTTGAAACAAGAAGAAATTGAGACCCTAAATAGACCAATAACCATCAAGGAAATTTACTATGTAATAAATAAACTACTTATTAAAAAAATCCCTGGACCAGATGGCTTTCCAGCAGAATTCTATAAGACATTTAAGGAGGAGCTGATACCAATCCTACAGAAAGTTTTCAAGACAATTGAGAAAGATGGAAATAGATGCCAAAATTGTCAACAAGATCCTAGCAAACTGGATGCAACAACACATCTCAAAAATTACCCATCATGACCAAGTAGGCTCCATTCCTGGGATGCAAGGCTGGTTCAACATTCACAAGACAATACATGTAATTAAATACATAAACAGATGTCAGAACAAAAACCACATGATTATATCATTAGATGCAGAAAAAGCTTTTGATAAAATCCAGCACCCATTCTTGACAAAAACCCTCGAACATCTGGCATACGTGCAACGTACCTCAAAATAGTAAAAGCCATCTACAAGAAACCCACAGGTAGCATACTCGTAAACAGAAAATAAAATTAGAACCATTTCCCATGAAAACTGGAACAAGACAAGGATGTCCACTCTCTCCCTTCCTATTCAATATAGAATTTGAAGTCTTGGCTAGAGCAATCAGAAAAGAGAAGGCGATCAGGGGTATCCAAATAGGAAAAGAGGAAGTAAAGTTATCTGTCTTTGCAGACGACATGATTGTGTATCTTGAAA
>CAUYQG010043661.1:0-27860 GCA_963574415.1 Tarsius wallacei | reverse complement strand
GGTTTTGGTGGTCTTCTCTTTCCAGCTCCCTTAGGTGATTTGTTAGGCTCTCCACTTGTGATCTTTCCATTTTCTTGACGTGTGCTCGTAGAGATACAAATTCCCCTCTTAGAACTGATTTCATGGCATCCCAGAGGTTTTGGTGAGATGTTTCTTCATTTTCATTTGTTTCCAGGAATCTTTTGGTTTCGGTATTGACCCAATAGTTGTTCAGCATCATGCTGTTTAGTGCCCATGTCTTTGTGGGCATTGGGGAAATGCTATTGGTGTTGATATTTATTTTTATTCCACTGTTCCAAGAGTGTGCATGGCACGATTTCAATCTTATGGAATTTGTTTATGCTTGATTTTATGGCCAAGGATGCGACCAATCTTGGAGTACATTCCATGTGGTGATGAGTAGAATGTATGTTCTGTGCTTTGTTGGGTGGAATAATCTGTAGGTTTCTATTATGTCCATTTGGTTGAGTGTCAAATTTAGGTTCTGAATCTCTTTGTTGATTTTTTGCCTCAATGATCTATCCTATCTAGGGCTGTTAGTGGGGTATTCAGTATTCAAGTCCCCTGCTATAATAGTGTTGGAGTCAATATGTTTTTTTGGTTTACTTAGCAGTTGCCTTATAAATGCTGGTGCTCCTGTGTTGGGTGCATATATGTTTAGGATGGATATTTCTTGTTGATGGATTGAACCTTTTATCATTATGTAGTGTCCTTTTGCATCTTTTTAAATTTTTGATAGCATAAAGGTTGTTTTGTCTGATATTAAGATTGCAACTCCTGCCTTCTTTTGTGATTCATTTGCCTGGAAACTCGTTTCCCATTCTTTAACTTTGAGTCTGTGTGTGTCCCTTGAGGTGTGATGAGTCTCCTGGATGCAACAAATAAGAGTCATGGTTGCTTGCCATTCTGTGTCTTTTCAGTGGTGCATTTAGTCCATTCACATTCAGGCTGATTATTGAAATGTGATTGTTTATTGCTCTCATGAGGTTCTTTTAAAGTTTTTTCTTTGTTTGCTTGTTTTCTTTTGGTTTTGGGGTTAATGCATGAGTGTGTTTTCAAGTTTCTTGTTGCACTGTATTCTCTGTTGATTCTGTGCTCTGATGTTCTCTTGGGAAGTGTATGGTCATTCTTTTTTAAAATTTCTTCTGTGTTTAATACTTTTTTAAGCATCTCCTGTAGAGCTGGCCTGGAAGCTGCATAATCTCTTAGGGATTGGATGTCTGGAAAGGATTTTAATTCTCTGAACCCGATGAAGCTGAGCTTGGCTGGATAGGAAATTCTTGGTTGAAATTATTTATCTTTGAGGACTTTGAATATAGGGCTCTGGTCCCTTCTTGTTTGTAGTGTTTTTTGCCGATAGGTCTGCTGCTATTCTGATTGGTTTTCCCTGGTAGGTAGTCTGACCTTTCTCTCTTACTACCTTTAGGATTTTTTCTTTTGCGCCTACTTTGTGTAAGCAAATTACTGTGTGTCTAGGGGTTGGTCTTCTCATTTGATGTCTTGGGGAGTGTTCTCTGTATCTCTTGTGCTTGGCTGGTCACATCTCTGGTGAGATGGGGAAAGTTTTCTTGGATTACCTCCTGGAATACTTGCTCCAAGTTGTTCTCCATTTCCCTTTCTTCTTCTGGGATACCAGTCAGGCATAGGTTCAGCCTCTTGATATAATCTCACATCTCTTGTAGGCCTTGTTCTTTCTTTCAGAGTCTTTTTCTATGTTTTTTACAGATCGGGTTAATTCCATGTCTGGCCTTCAAGTTCCGAGATTCTTTCTTCAGCTAAATTAATTCTGCTTTCCATGCTTGTCATCTTGTTATTTATTTTTTGGATGAAATTTTTTATCATCAAAATCTCTGTTACAAGTTCTTTCAGTGTTGCATCTTGTCTTTCTTAAGTGTTATTCACTCTTTCCACCCATTCCCTAATCCCTGTCATATTCTGGGGCCAGTCATTGGTGACTTCCATTGTTTGAGCACCTAGGTCTGATTTTTCAGGAGTTTTGACTTTGGTACACTTGAAATTGCCTGAGGTCTTCCTTTGGTTTTTCCTCATTTGTGACAGATCTCTTGTTTTTCTCTTTAGTTCTGTTATTCAGTGTCAGTGGGAGAGGCTTTTCCTTCTAATGTTTTCTCAGTCCTCTATTCTTCCCTGATCCAGGCTCTGGATTTGTTCTTTTTTAAAATAAGATGGTAGATGAGAAACTTTGCTATCTCTTGTAGTTTTTCAAATTCAAATAAAGTAGGGGATGGGGCGCTAGAATTCAGAAACTACTTGCAAATTACAATGTTCACTTATTGTGATATGTGTTCCCTGAGACCCACTCCCTATCACCACTCCATATGACGATGCAAAGCAGAAACCAGTGCAAAAAACAATTGAACACACACACAGACATACACACCCCCCCCAAAATAAACTGGAATAACAACAAAGTGAAACAAAATAAACAAGAACAACAAAAAAACAAGAAAACTAAGCACACACACACATACACACATACCTAGCATAAAGTGAATAAAGAAGAAAAACAGAAAAACCAGAGGAAGAAAAAAAAAAAAGGAATTCAGGTCGAACCCTCACACATATATCGACACACACCTTAAACTATAAAAAAATGAAAATAAACCCAGAAGGACAAAAGAACAAAACCAAACCAACAACAACAAAATTGAAAGATGAACACTCAATCATTCACATACAAATATAAACAGAAAATGACAAATAAAAGAAGAAACAGAAAAAGAAAAGAAAAAATATTTAGGGGGAGAGCAGATCAAACCCTCACATACATATTCATGCACAAAGGAAAATATTTTTAAAATAGATGAACTAACAGTCAAAAAATTATTTAAAATGTTTTAAAAAATTGAAAATTAAAAAGATAACTCTGCCCTCTTGTGGCAGGCTCTGTAATTGTTCCTCTGATCAGGTCTCTCCTGCCGAGCCACCTCTCTCACTCTCTCCTGTCAACAGGGAAGGAGGAGGGGCAGTGGAGGTGGGTGGAGCTGCAGTCCTCCCCTCCCACTCAAGTGTGGTCAGGGAGATCTCCTCCGGTAGGGAGGTGCGGGATTGTCGCTTCCCCAGTTATGTACTGGCAAGGGGTGCCCCAGCCGGGCCTATCATGGAATGGAGTTCTCCTATTATGACTGATGTCCAGTGTCCACCTGGGTTTGTCCCTGTGAATCGTGGCCCAGCTGTGTGGGTCTGACGTTCAGAGGATTGCTGGGGAGGAGGGGATTTGGGTCAGCCCCAAACTCATCACTGATCTTTCTGGAGTCCTTCCTCATCCTTTTCTGGCCACACCCTTTGTCCAGTGGCTGGGTTAGGGTAGGGGGTGGGGCACCTGGAACCCAGCACTCATCAGGTCCCTCCAAGTCTGTGCTTTCAGGATATTCCCTCTGGGTCATGATCAAACCCTGAGTAGGCTGATCCGCCAGTCACAGAGATCGAGTCTGTTGCTCCATGGTGAGCGAGTCGGAGCACTTTTCTGCCCTGCCTTTAAGATGGTGGCGGGGTGCCACTCTTGTCCTCTTCTGTGGGACTTTGCCTCTGGACTCCTTCCACAACCCCTACTGCCAGTGCCCTGCCAGGCACTGAAGTGGTGAGGCAAAGCCAGGAGCCAGCAGTCTCTCTCCTACTGCACTGATGAGGGAGAGCCTGGGGTGATATTTTCTCCCCTCCACTTTTGTCCGTTTAAAAAAAAATGGCGCTTGGCCTCTACTACCTGTGAAGAGCCAGGGTCAAAGCAGAGAAGCTACAGCACCAGCTGTTGCACCAGGGGCCTGGCCACTTGCTCAAGGGCCCCCACTTAGACAGTCCAGGGAGGGTTTGTTGATTAAAAAAAAAAAAAGAAAATGGCACTCTGCTTCTGCGTCCCAGGAATCGCTGGGATCCAAGCCCAACACCAGGAGAGCCCTGACGCTAGCTCCCTAGCCCTCACTCAGTCAGCCACTCACACCCACTCGCTCACCAGCATGTACACAAAGTTTTCCATACACTCACTCACTCACTCACTCACTCACACGGGGACTCACACGGTGGCTTGCTGCCATCTTCCCGATCTCCCCATTCTTTCTTAAATTCACTTTTCCCTTTTTGTTCCTACTGCCAGCGTTCTAGCCCTCCACTTCTTTTTTTTTTAATGTGCATATGATGGTTTTATTTATATGTATGTATGTGTGTATATATATATATATATATACACATGTGTACATATAATATATTATATATTATATATATAAAATTCTAAACAATTCAACTTATGTAAAGTTCAAAACCAAGGAAAACTAAAGTAAATATTAGTGATGCCTACATAGGTGGTAAAACCATAAAGCAAAACAAAAAAGAAGGAAAGGGGCTGTGATTTGTACAATGGGTAATTTTTTATGTGCCAACTTGACTATGTCACAGTTCCCAGATATTTAGTTAAACACCATTCTAGATGTTGCTGTAAAGCCTATTTTCAGATGTTGCTAACATTATTTATTTCTCTATTTTAATTTCAATAGCTTTAGGGGATCAAATAGTTTTTGGTTACATGGATGTGTTGTGTAGTTCTAGCCCTCCACTCTTCCACCACGTCTCCTTCAAACCCTATCATTCTATCAGTTCCTTGATGCCAGTTTATCTTTCCTATATCATTCATCTCCTTGAAATTTTTCAAGCGTTCTCATTGCCTTTAGATAAAATGCCAATTTCTTAATATAAAACACGTTCTACATGATCTAACTTCTGCAGACCTGTTTAACCACGTCCCCAATTAAAACTCCTTTCCTTCCCCATGTGCTCCAGGTTTATTGACCTATTTTTCATTCCTTGATTAGTCCATGCTTTCTTACTGCACACTGTACACCTGCTGGGAATACAAGAATGACTAAGATAAGGTCCCTAACTCCCTCAATAATTTGTAGTCTATTCCAAAAGATAGCCATGTAAAAGATCACTGTATTGTAATGTACTAGACCTGATGATAGAGCTATTGGCAGGGCAATAAAGGAGCACAGCAATAAGCACTCAACCCTGCGTAAAGATGGGGGAAAGTAAGACTTATATGTATGTGTGGGGCAAGGGAGGAGATAATGAGATTAGTTTTGAGGAAGAGTAGGAGTCACATGAAAAGAGGGAATAAGGATAGTGGCATTCCAGAAAAGAAAGGATAGAATGAACAAGAGCATGCAACTATGAAGCAACATGGATTATTTGATGCTTAAAGTCAAAGTAAGGAGTGGTGATAATGAAATTGCAGGGAAGTGGTTAGATCACGAAAAGTTTTGCATATTCTGTTAAGAAGCTTGGAGTTTTATCTTATAGGCTATAGTAAATCAGATTGCTTTTATAAATATTTGTGACGAATATTCTTCAGAACCTGCATATTTGTGAAATTTGGAAAAAGAAGTAAAAAGTATTCCCATATTTTAGGTCATGGGACAGGATGGATGGCAATACCTTTTCCTGAGACCAGAAAATAAGACTTTTTGGGAGGTTAAGGCCTTATAATCTGCTAACCTGCCCAATGTAAATGGCTAACGAGTGGTAGAGCCCGGCTTTGATGTGACTCAAGAGTTAACGTTAATGTTGTTGCCTATACTATACCACATCCTCTGAGCCTAAAGACAGCCGAAGAAGGTCATAACTTGTATGAAATGATTTGAGAAAGTAGGATAATAATTCGGTTGTGATAAGGAGTAGGTGACTTGAGGAAAGTATGAATTAGAATAGTGATTGAGGATAATGAAAGCGGGCAATGCCCAAAGACAAGTAAAAGAGTAGATATGCATCAATAAAATTGAAACTGAAGTAGGAGACTGAATTTGTTATATTAATAATGATGATGATAATAATACTTAACAATTACAGAGCACTTTCTATGTTCCTAACATTATTTATGTGCTTTATTGTATTAATGGATTCTTACAACAACTCTGAGATAGGTGTTGTTATCCCCATTTTACAGATGCGAAATCTAAGGTGAGAAATGGTTAAGAAATTTAATCAAGAGTAACAGCCAGAAGTCCTAGAGCCTAGATTTAAACTTAGACAGTCTGCCTCCAGAACCCTTGCTCTTAGCCACTATGCCTCTCAACATGTGATGATGTCACTTTGCACAAGAGTGCAATTTTCCAGCATATTCATCTGGGAATGGAAACAGCAAAAGCAATTTAAAGTGCTGATCCAGGGTTGATGGAACAGGGGAGGTACCACAGAGGTCAGCTACAGGATTCAGCTTATGAAAGGATTAAAAGAGGCTAAAATGTACTAACAGATGGCGAGAAAAAGAGGACTAGAGAAGGTCTATGAAATTAAAAGCAGTTTATTTTTTCTAATTTGACAGGTAACATGGTGTGTGTTTATCATGTATGATATGATGTTTTAAAGAATATATACAATGTGGGATGATGAAATGTAGCTCATTAACAGATGCATTGTCTCATAGTTATTTTTTGTGGTGAGAGCAGTTAGCACGCACTCTCTTTATGTTTTTCAAAAATAGATTGTTAACTGTAGTCATCTTGCTGTACAAAAGATCTCTTGAATTTATTCTTCTTGCATAACTATAATTATGTTTCCTTTGACTATCATCTTCCCATCCACCTCTTCCCCTTGACCACCCCTGGCTGTAGGAGCCACCTAACTCTATGTCTTTGAGATCAACT
The DNA here is from genome assembly GCA_963574415.1 of Tarsius wallacei. Lineage (NCBI taxonomy): Eukaryota > Metazoa > Chordata > Mammalia > Primates > Tarsiidae > Tarsius > Tarsius wallacei. Next base: position 21,210 of record CAUYQG010043661.1, on the reverse strand, counting down.
TTTTTAGATTCCACAGATGAGTGAGATTTTGTGGTTTTTGTCTCTCTGTGCCCAGCTTATTTCACTTACTATAATGTCCTCCATGTTTATTCGTTCTTTTTGCAATTGGCAGGAGGTTCTTCTTTTTTATAGGTGAATATTACTCCACTGTGTGTATGTACTACATTTTATTCATTTATTTATTGATAGACAGACACTTAGGTTGATTTCATATCTTGGCTATTGTGAATAATGCAGCAATCAACAAGAGACTGCAAACATCTCTTCAAAATATTGATTTTATTTCCTTTGGATATTGTCAAAATGTCCATACTATCCAAAGCAATCTATAGATTCAGTGTAATTCCTATCTTCACAGAAAGAGAAAAACAATCCTAAAAATGTGTATGGAGCCACAAAAGGCCCTGAGTAGCCCAATGAATCCTGAGCAAAAAGAATGGAGATGAGGGTATCACACCACCTGACTTTAAAATATACTTCAGTAGTAACCAAAATATTGCAATACTGGCATAAAAACAGACACAGAGACCAATAGAACAGAACTGAGACCCAGAAATAAATCCACACATTTATAACCGACTGATTTTCAGCAAAGATTCCAAGAACACACAATGGAGAAAGAACAGTCTTTCAATAAAGGTGTTGTGCGCTCTGTATATCTGCATGCAGAAGAATTAAATTAGACCCTTATCTCTCATCATATACAAAAATCAACTAAAAATGGATTAAAGACTTAAATGTAAGACCCAAAATTATAAAACTACTAGAAAAAAATATAGTGGAAAAGCTTTATGACATTAGTGTAGGTAATGTTTGAGATATGACCTTAAAAACACAGGTAACCAAACAAAAATAGACAAATGCGATTGTATCAATCTAAAAGACTTCCCTGCATCAAAAGAAACAATCATAGAGTGAAGAGACACCCTACAGAATGGGAGAGAATCATTGCAAACTATATATCTGACAAGGGGCCAATATGCAAAATATATAAGGAACTCAACTCAATAGCAAGAAAACAACTCAATTAAAAAATGGGCAAAAGACTTGAATAGATGTTTCTCAAAAGAAGACATAAAAATGGTATGTGATAATACTCAGTAGTACTACTTGTCAGGGAAATGCAAATTAAAACCACAATGAGATTTCACCTCACTCCAGTTAGAACGGCTATTATAAAAAAGACAAAAAACAACAAATGCTGGTGTGGGTGTGGAAGAAAAGGAACTTTCACACAGAATTATGGAAACAGCACGGAATTTCCTAAAACAAACTTAAAATAGATCTACCATCTGATTCAGCAATCTCACAAGTAGGTAAAAGCAGTTTTGAATGTGGCAGATGTTCTGAGAGAATTGGAATCCTCTCTCAAGAGAGTTTTAATCATAGAATGACATATTAAGTTCTATAATTTCTGAGGTATGCAGTTTCACTAATAGGGTTCTTTCCCTTAAGTACTATACTATTTTGCCTTTAATAACAGTGAAGACATTACAAAGCTAACCCACAGAAGAACTGATATAACAGTTCTTTAAAAATTGAGAAGCCGGGCTCAGTGGCTTAGCTTGTAATCCCGTGCCTTGGGAGGCTGAGGTGAGTGGATTACCTGAGCCCGCAGGTTCGAGACCCTCCTGGACAGGCGAAACCTCATCTCTACGATAAATCAAAAAAATTAGCTGGGCGTGGTAGCACGTGCCTGTAATTCCGGCTACTCGGAAGGCTGAGGCGGAAGGATCGCCGGAGCCCAGCAGGTCGAGGGTGCGGTGGCCGGGAGCGGCCACTGCGCTCCAGTCTGGGCGACGGAGTGAGACTCCGACTCAAAAAAAAAAAAAAAAAATGAAGGGAGAATGACTTGGTCCTTGTGACTTTGGCCGAGTCCTTAAACTCTTTAGGTTTCACTCTTCTCATTTACAAGGTTTATAAAATAGCAATACCTACCATAGTATTATTATGAGAACTAACTAGAACTCGAATATGCAAAGAGATTAAATAAGTACCTGGTTTATTTCATAATGAGCTTGATGTGTGTTAGTTATTTAAAGTAAAGAGAGTAAAATGGACTGGGCATGGTAGCTCACTCCTGTAATCTCAGCATTTGAGGAGGATCACTTGAATTAACTAGTCCAAGAGCAGCTTGAGAAATATAACAAGACTCTATCTCTACAAAATATATATATAATATATATATTAACCAGGTGTGGTGGCACACACCTGTGGTCACAGATATTTGGGAGGCTGAAGTGAGAGGATTGCTTGAGCCTGGGAGTTCCAGGCTACTGTGAGCTATGATTGCCCCACTGCACTCCAACCTGGGAGACAGAGTGAAATGCTGCCCCTAGAAATAAAATAAAATGCATGTGATTTTTCAAGAACTGAAGTATTAACTAAAATTTTGTGACTCTGGGAATAGGTTGAGATCTAACTGGGGAAGAATTTGAATATCAGGCAAAATAGTTTCAAATTTGGTTTGGTGGTTAATGGGTGGCAAATAGTTTTGTTTCTTTATTTTTTTTAAGTTGTTTGCTTTGGTAGGTGAGTGGAACCATCCATTTTCAAGAACAGAAATATAACCTAAAATTTTCAGCCTTTACTTGGAGATTTGACATTTTGACTCAAAACCTAAGAAATTATACGGAATTTAATAAAAGTAATATTACTAAGTAGATAAATATTTGTACATGAAGAGATAACGATCATAATGATTCACATTTCTAGGATAATAGCAATAATAATAAACACTTTTGAGTAATTACTATAGGCCAAGTCCTTTTTGTTAATTATCTCAATCAATAATCACAAGGAGTATGTGAGTAGATATTATTAATCCTGTTTTCTGAACTGGAAAAATGAGACACATGGTTAAATAATCTGCTTGAAATCAGACAGATGCAAATACCACATGTTCTTACTCATATGTAGAACCTAAAAAAATGATCTCATGTAGATAGAGAGTAGAATGATGGTTCCCTGAGGCTGGTAAGGGAAGAGGGAAAGGAGGGTCAAAGAGAAGTTGGATAATGGGTACAAAAATACAATGAGATAGAAGGAAAAAATTCTTGTGTTTGATAGCACAGTAGGGTGACTATAGTTAATATATTATATAGTTCAAAATAGCTAAAAGAGAATATCTGGAATGTTCCCAACATAAATCGATGCTAAATGTTTCAGGTGTTGGATATCCTGAGTACCATGATTTGATCATAGCACATTGTATGCTGTATTAAAATATCACATGTACCTCATAAATATGTACAGTTATTATATATCAATAAAATATATATTTTAAACAATTTGCAGAGAAAAATTCCCAAATTTAATGTTTCAATAATTGTTGTTTTTTTAGGTATATTTTTAAAAACCATTAAAGCAAGTAATTTTATAAGAAGTATCTTCCAGTTCTGTTATAATATTATATGCCTTAAAGTTTTTAAAATTCTAAACTTTGTAGCTTCTGAAGATTGTACCCTTTTTCTCAGGAGTCTTCTTAATCTGATAATGGAAACAAGACTTATTTACATATCAATTCTAAAATATCTTGCAATTTCCGCTTCTGTTGTTATCTGTAGAACCTAAAATCTCTATGCTTTTATTATCCAAGAAATCATGAGTCTGTCCTGAAAACATTTGCAAAATAAAATTTATTTAAACAACGAAGATTATTAGGAACTTGATTACATTTAATTTATTGCTGAATCAAATTGAAATTTAAAAATCGAATCCCCAAATATGAATTTACTTATAATAGCAAGAGAATGGGATATATTATCTTGTTATTATAGAATTTATAATAGCAAAAGAAATTGCTTTATCTGGTGTATAAAATAATTAATTATATTAGAATTTTCTTACATTTTACAAAAATTATTCATGAATGTACAATACTTAACAGATAAGCCTTGTATATTTGGAGATTGTTTCTACTTTTAACTTGTGGAAAAGGGTAAATTTTTTTTGGTTTGGTTTGGTTTCTTAAATCCGAAGAGTTCAAGGTGGTTTTGAAAAATAGATTTATTGAAGACTAAATGGTAAATCCTTTCTTAGCAAGGAAAATCCACCAAATATGATCAAAATTAATTTTTGGTGGATTTTCAACTAAAATGATAGTGTCCAAAGGAAAGTCATATATTCACTGATGATGGCAACCACATTTTCAAACTTGGTTAATTACCAGGGGGAGGAAATGCCAAACAAAAGTAAATTTATTTAAAAGTATAGTAGAAAGACTTGAAATGATTCCCAAATCCTGTAGAATGATATGAGTGGCTGAAGGATAGCAAGTGATAAAACCTAAAATGAATAAGGAAAGGGGAAAACAAGCCTTGCCTTTATTACAAAACAAGGAAATAAAACCTCTGGTATTCAAGTTGACCCAGACAAACATATGATATTGATTTGAGTTATGAGTTATTTTGAGTTAGTCCAAAACTGTCAAAGCAGTACCTCTTTGGTGACATTTATTTTAAGAAGATGATGTGGTAAACAGAAAAGAGCCTGAGATGGGAGCTTTAGGTCAGAGTTTAGATCTTTCTGACCTACTAGCTGTGTAACACTGAGCAATTCATTTAACCTCTCTGAGTCTACAACTCCTGCACTTTAAAATGGCATTAATGATACCTACCTACTAACAGGAATATTGTTAGGATTAACAGTAATAATGTTTGAAAAGTGACTGCTATTCAATAAATGAAACACAGACTCTCAGACCAGTTTATTCAATGGCAAGTACACCCAGAGTGTTGGGGCCAGAAGGATGCAGAAACCAGTTATGAGCAGTGGAAAGAAGAGACAGTCAAGTACAAAGAGCTGAATATAAATTAATTGTTATTAACAATAGTGTTACTAACACTTTTGTTTCTATCTCTAATAATTTTCTACCTTAAAAACTAAAATTGCCATAAAGAAGGACAAAATTATGTACTTTGCAGCAATTTGGATGGATTTGGAGTCTATCGTACCCAGTAACTTATCACAGAAACAAAGAACTGAGTACCATATGTTACTCATAAGTGGACCCTGAACACTTACCATAATACTATGTGAAAGAGATTGGCAGTAGCGGGACATTGCCAGGGGTAGGTGGTGGCACATAACATCAATAAGATAATCCAGACGAAGTGAGGTCCTATGAGAGGTCCAAAACTTCACCTGTATCTAAACCACTTACGTACCCAATCCTGACTTGTACCCCACAACTTTAAAATAAAACAAAATAAAATTAAACCTCAAACCTGATTTTCCTGTGCTGTTAGAGCATATCATGAGTTATTCCATGATATGCTGGAAATCAAATAGAATTTTAAAAACCACACATTTTAGCCTTTCTGTGGCCCTTCCAAGCCACTCCCGGGCCTCGATTGTCATATCTGAATACCAAGCAACAGCTAGACCATCTCTCACAGAATGCTGTTCCCAGACCATCACCCACACGGACTCTATTATTCTTGATGGTACTGGTAAAAAAAAAAAAATCCACAAATTTAGTTGCTTAAAAAATCCACATTTAGGATCTTACTGTTCTGAAGGGCAGAAGTCTTAAACGGGTTTCATCAAGCCAAAACCAAGATAGTCAGCAGGATTGAGTTACATATGGATGTTCTGGAGGACAGTCTCTTTTCTCAACTTTCCAACTTAAAAATTGCCTACATTCCTTGGTTGGTAGTTCTTTCCTCTATCTTCAAAGGCAGTATCTTTCAAGAAGCATAGCATCTTCAAATGTCTCTCTGATTCAGCTTGTCATTGTATTTTTTTTTCTTCCATTCTTTTTTTTTTTTTTTTGAATTGGAGTCTCACTCTGTCACCCAGACTGGAGTGCAGTGGCCGCTACCGGCCACTGCAGCCTCGACCTGCTGGGGCTCCGGCGATCCTTCCGCCTCAGCCTTCCAGGTAGCTGGAACTACAGGCGCGTGCTACCACGCCAGGCTATTTTTTCTTCGATTTTTAAGAATCTTGGGATTTCGTTTGTGCTACCCAGATAATCTAGGACTATATCCCCATGTCATAGTCCTCAATAAAATATTCAAAGTCCCTTTTACATATTCACAGGTTCCAGGGACTAGGATGTGGACAACTTTGAGATGACTATTATTCTGCCTGTCACCCTGCTGGTTTCCATGGTTCTAAAATGTTACTTAAATCTTTCCAATTCAGGCATTTGTCCTTAACAATCCTTGACGTTACGTTTACTTTGCTCTATTTTATAGCATGATGATATAAGAGGTCAAGAAAAAAAAGTGACTAAGCACCTAATGAAATGAACTATATACAACCCACAATACATACACATACATTAAAAGAGTTTTGTGTGTGTCTTTATGTGCATACTCATTCTATGCACCCACAAACAATCTACAATTTATATATAAATGTAACTAAAATGTAGTTCCATGAAACATAAAAGGAAGTAACTAAAGGACATGTTTTTGGGGTTGGTCCAGGTCTGAGTCCTTATCTCTTTTTATCACCCCAGTTTTCTGCGTTCTGACTTCTTCAGGATCACAAGGATAAACATCATTTCTGAACTAACAACTTTTCTTTTCTTTTTATAATCAGAGCTGGAATATCCTCTCTCACAGACTGCTGTTCCCAGACCATTACCCACACTGATTCTATTAATTTCTTGTTGGTACTGGGGTTAAAAGTTTTCCCACATCTGCCTTCAATGGCTCAAATTTAAATTCCAGGGTGATCAATTGTATTTCATCACCCATACTTCTTTCTGAAGGGTGCAGCATAGAGTGAAAGTGAAGAACACAGACTTGAAAGCTAGTGTCCCTGGGCTTGAATTCAGATGTCACTGACTATGTGTCTTTGGGAAAATTAATCTAACTCTGTCTCAATTCTATAACCTGTAAAATGAAATAACAAACAGCTACCTTAGAGGTTGTTGTGAAGGTTAAATGAAATAACTACTAGTCTTTAGCTAATGGCTAGCACTCATTATGCAAATGTGAATACTTGAGTAGGTGTCATAGAGATACAATATACATTTATAAAGATATGTTTTAAAGTTCCAGAAAGAAATCGGACTTTAAAGACTAAAAAATGAAGGTCATATATTACTCATGAGGTGTTCTTTTCAGATTACAATTCATATCTGAAAACTGGGATTTGAAATTTGTCGCTTTGACATTCCCTGATTACAATTTTTTATGATTCATTTAAGCCAAGAGTATTGTATATAGGCAAATAAAGTATACTATAGTATAGTATATAGGCAAAAATAATAACTTGAGGTATACCACCACCTGGTTCCAAAATGGAGTTAAAAAGATGGTCCAGCTGGGCGCAGTGGCTCATGCCTATAATCCTAGCATTTTGGAAGGCGGGGGCAAGAGGATTGCCTGAGTCCAGGGGTTCGAGACCAGCCTGGGCAACTTGGCGAGTCCTCGTCTCTACTTTAAATTTAAAAAATAGCCAGGCGATGGTGGTGTGCTCCTGTAGTTCCAGCTACTTGGAAGGCTGAGGTGAAAGGATCGCCTGAGCTCAAAGGTAGAGGCTTTGGTGGCCATGAGCATGCCACCGCCCTCCAGCCTAGGCAACCGAATGAGAATCCAACTCACACACACACACACACACACACACACACACACACACACAAAGATGGTCTGGCCAGAGTTGGAGATTTGGAATGGCCACAGTAAGAATCACCCACTATAAACAAATTCAAAACATTAAAAATACTAAAAAAAATGGTAACATTAGCAAGTAAAAAGAAAATCCTGAAATGTAAGTACACAATATAAAGTTTTCTTTCTAAATGAGAAACACTGAGTCTTCCTTAGTCCTAATCAACATTAAACCAAGTGGCCTATGGAGATTTTGAGTCCAGATCCTATGAGAAAGTTAGTTGAGACTAAAAAGTATCAACTTATTTTAAAAAATAAAAAAGCTATAAAAATCAGAAGTCAAGCTATGCTGTACCCCTTTTTACTACTATTGCCTATATATACCACATTCTGTGACACACACAAAAAGCATGTTTAAATATACTTAAAAGGAATCAAATCATACAAAGTATATATCTGACAACAGTAAACTTTAATTTTAAATCAATAACAGAAACATGCCTGGGAAGTTCCTAAATAATTGAAACAAAATTGCATGTTTTTAAATGTCTATGTGGAAAGTATATTGAACTGAATGAAAATAAAAACATAGCATATCAAAATTTGTGCGATGCCACTATGGCTTCACTGAAAGGCATATAGAATCAAAATGTCTACATTAGAAAAAAAGTCTCAAATCAATTATTACATCAATAGGGTACCTGATCTCAAACCAAACAAAGTAGGGACCCAAGGAAGGCCAAAACTTTACTTGTACAATGACTCCTGAATTGACCACACATCCTTAAAATATTTAAACTAAAATTTAAAAAAAATTAGAAAAGGACAAATAAAAACCAAAGAAAGGAGAAGAAAGGAAATGATAAAGATCATAGCATAAATCAATAATATAGGAAACATTAAAACAATATTTTTTTCTTCCAGAAGACTGAAAAGAAGGGAAGATTCACCAATTCAGTCTATAATGCCAGCCTTGCTTTTATACCAAACCAGACAAAAACCTTACTAGAAAACAAAAATAGACCAATATCCCTCATGGATATAAATAAAAACATCTTAACAAAATTTGCCAAATTGAATTTATTATTACATAAAAAGAAAAAGTCACCATCAAGTTAAGCAAAGTTTAATATTCAAATATCAAATAATATAATAGCCTATATTAACATTAGAAAAGAAAAACCATGTGGCCATCTAAGTAGATGTGAAAAAATATCTGATGAAATCCAACATCAATCCTGAGGAAAAATTCTCAGCAACTAAGAACAGAACTTCCTCAATCAGTTAAAATTATCAGCCTGGCATAATGTCTCATGCCTATAATCCCAACACCTTGGAAGGCTGAGGGTGGAGGATTGCTTGACACTAGGATTTTAAAACCAGCCTGTGCAATGTAGTGAGATCCCATGTCTGCAAAAAAACTATAGCTCACATTATAGTTTCTAGTAAAAGACTTAATGCAAAGATGAGGGAAAAGGCAAAAATGTCAGCTCTTGCCACTTCTATGCCCTATCTGGATAACTGCTTTGTTTTTGCATTTTTCTTCACATGGCATCCCATCTGCTATTTTAATGAGTGCCTAAATTCGCAGAGCACTACAACTGGGATAGCCAGTGGAGGTAGAAATGTCTCTCTTCAGGTAGTTTTAAATAACGAAAAATGATGCTTTAAGTTTCTGCTAACAGAAAGCATTCCACAGAGGACACTGCCTGGGTATCTCTAGATGTAGCTTCAGGCAGGACTTAAATGTGAGTGTGATGAGGTGTTCTATGGCTTCCTTTGTTCCCCCCACCAAAAAAAAGTTTTTCCCGAGTTTGGCAAGATAAAGATTCCCTTTTCAGATTTATTTAGACTTTATCTTTTTTTCAAAAAGAATCTTTAAAGAACCATAATCTTTCCAAATTTTAAGAAATTTTCACACAGATCCATTGAATCCATATGTCCTTCAAAGGTATGAGCATTTCAATTTGCTTTAGAATCACCATACAGCATTGTGAAGTTACTGTGAGGACCAGGACCGGTAGCTCTTGGCTTATTAGAACTTGAAACTATCTGCCTCCCAAACTCCCACCTGTTGCTATCCTCAAGAACTTTCTAGTTTCCCAGTCAGAGGAGACAAATTCTTCTTTGTATTCCAATATTACTTCTGTACAGACCACATGTTTTCAAAATGCTTTCTGTCAAATGCAGACACTACTGAAGTAACTTATCAAGTGGGGTTGGGAAAAGAAGCCAGCATCCCATCTCTCACTTCTGGATGATGGGAGTGGGCACATCAGTTCTACCTATCAGCATAATTACAGACTGGATGATGCTCCCTTCTCTCTGTCTTGAACTCACTGCTACAAAAGAGAAACCTATGTCTCATCCACCCATTCACCCTTCCTCCTCTTTGAACATCATTCCTCCCTTACATATGTGTGTTTGTGCAATATGTATTCAAATCATTCCTTTATTCCCGTTAATTTTTAAGGAAGAAATATATTGTACAATGCATAACTACTTATTACTAAGAATATGCATTTAAGGAATTCTAAGTACTCTGCAAGAATAAATATAACTCTGTGTGATAGAAATTTAACTTACAATTTTTTTGAGAATTCACTGTTTAATTGGCTGGGACTAGCATTCATTCTCCTGGTGTCCCCATTCTCATTGGCCACCGCTTATTACAAATGACAATCGGTGGAACTTTCAGAGGAATAGTCATCAAGCTAGTTCTGTTTTTGCTGTTAAAAAATTAAACAAATAAATAAATGCAAATTATTCTCTTTCTTCTGGGAGATTAAAGAATGACAAGTTTCTGTTCCATACACATTCAGCATTAAATTCATTCTAAGAAAAGTGAGAAACTACATATAAATCCATTGTGGTAATAAAGATCTGACTACTCATAGAAATCACAATGTTATAACTTTTTACATATACTCTAACAATAGAGCTAGAATAGATGAGACTCCATCATTCATTGTGCATTTGGCAATTTCTATAATGTTGCACATGATGCATTTAGCTGCTGTCTTTATGAAATCATAGGAAAATAAAAAAGTACCTACTCCTGAAGACAACATACAATTAAAGGCCTACTATGCATTGTGAACAATTTTTCCATATATTATATATGCATATGTTATACATAATATGTAATACATATGTATTACATACATTTTACTTACATCAATGTTGTTTCATTGATATAAGAAGCTCAAGGAGTATAAGATACACATTTTGCAGCTAGGCCACTGATGCCCAGCAAGCTTAAATAACCTACTCAGTGTCACTCAACCAGGAATAACAGAACTATGCTTTCTGACTCTGGTGTATCTATTCCAAATCCTTCATGTTTTTCACAATATCATGGAAAAAGTTATGATCCCTAGTGCAATGTACGTAGAGATCAGTGAAACATAGGCTCTGACAAAGTCATTTCATAAGAATGTTTGTCAAAGTGTGAAGTGACTCAGACTTTGTGGATGTTGAAAAGATTTCAGGTCTCTGCCAAATGTGGCTGAGTTAGAAACAAACAAAAATAAAAATAACCACAAAGGAGGAAAAAACATACACATAAAAGAAATGAAGTAGTTTCCAATAGCTCTGAGAATGGATTCACATGACTAAATATCAGGCTATATGCAGTAATACAAAATGTTTACAAAAAGAAGTAACCTAAACTCCAAACAAAAGGAAGAACATCGCCATTACTAGATGTACTCAGATAGGATCCAAGATTGTGGCGTTCCTTGTCAAAGAGAAGCTTCGCATCCTCTACAGTATACTGGGTGTTTACTCACAATATGTGGGGGAAAGGATGTGTTGAACTACATGTAAAGATCTAAAAATTATCTCCCCCCAAATGACAGGCAGAAAAGCTAATTTACTCTATTTTTCTGCCAAAGTAGAATGATCATCAACAACAAAATGTCAAGTATTACAGAAAAACTCCAAAAGAAAAATGTTATACAACATAGTTACTGCTGAAACCATAAGGAGGGCAACCACAATCGATGCAAAGAGATAATTAAAGCATTCTTTTAAATCATCATTAACAGCAGCAAACAGCCTAGCTTCATTAGTAAACCTTGAGGTGCAGTCCAACTAATGGAACTCACTGACAACCTCAATAATGTTCCATTTCTGAGAGCCTTTGTGGCGAAAGGGACTTTGGGGAAAAGGAAGGAGGAGAAACGCTTAGTCAATTTCCTTTAAAGATCCTTGCTGCGTATAAAATTATAAATCAATTCTTAATGTGGTGCTTAAGAGTCTAAGACAATAGAAACAAAGGGAAAAATATTTTTTGAAGACACATTTCTATTGTTGACTTGAAACAACAGATCACTAAAGCAATCTAAACCACTGCAATTTTTCCCAGATACATAAAAACATCAAAGCTAATCAACTGCCATATTGTCAAGCTCAATAACATACAATCCTATCTCACTACATAAGCAATTTTCTTCCTTTCCTGTTATTTCAAACATTTACTATGAAGTAAGGGATAAAATCATTTTGGGTCTTTTGACAGAAGGACATTTGCAAAAAGGTAAAAAGGAACCACATGGTGTGATGAAGGTAAAATAGCTGACTCACAATCCCTTGCTGAGGTAGTAGTAAAATAAAGCATGAGTATGCCCATCCAAGATGTGTATTATTCTCTTCAGATAATGTTTCATTATCTTTGTGGTACCAAACCTGGGCTTATTCCTGCATGTTTTAGAAAAAGAAAAACTTTAAATTAAAGTCACAATAACATAGTTTAGATTAGAAGAACCTCTATTGCATCTCTGGTACATTTCCCTTCTGAATCATCCAGAAAGATTTAAACCTAGTATAAATTCATTTTACATTATGGTCTTCTTCTGGAAAGGACAAATAAAATAAAACCCGGCACTGAGATTGAAAAATATGGCAATATCATTATCTCATAAAATATAAATGAGCACAAACAACAGGCAGCATATGACAAAACAAAAAGCGTCAAAGACAAAAAGTCAACAGAAGGATATGAATTCATCTTCTTACATGATCAGATATTAATTAGTTTTACTGACTTCAATGCTTCTTTGAAAATTTCTGTGATCTAGGTTGAAAAAGTATCTGTCCTATTCACCCATCAAAAAGATATGTATATCTTATTCTTTCTAGCTTCTCATGGACTCAGATTTATTCAGGTTTAGTGAATAAAAAATATTGCAAAAAGACTTTATCTAATACATAATATATTCTAAAATGTCCAGCATCTAACAAAGCCAGATAACTCAGAAATATGTTCTGGTATTTAGCAAACATAAAACATATGGTCTATGAGGTATCTTTCACAACTTTTGGAACAAAAGTTTTCTTTTTTAAGTAGCTTAAATATGATCTCTACAATCACTTTTTAAGAAATTATGAAATTTGCAAAAAATAACTCAAATGTAGCAGGCTTTGAGTTTCAGAATTAATTTTAAGTTAAAGTGTTTAATCAGGATTCTGTGCACTACAATGGCTATTCTCTTCCACAACTTCCCTTTGCTTTCCTGGTCGATATAATCTCTCATTAAACTTTTCAGTCCAGATTAAAGTTGGCCAAGCCTAAAGATATGAAGCCAAGAATTTACCTTTGGTTTCAAATTGGCTTCAAATACCATCAGATTTAAAATTCACAGTAAAATTTGCATAATAGTATATTAGTTTTCTATTGCTATGCAACAGATTAACACAAATTTAGTAGCTTATAACAACATCCATGCCTTATCTCACAGTTTCAGAAGACTAGGGCACAGTCTAATTGGGTTCTTTGCTCAGGGTCTTACAAGACTGAGATCCAGGTATTGACTGGAACTGCATTTTCTCTTCCACACTCATGCAAGTTGTTGCCAGCATTTGGTCCCCTGCAACTATAGACAGAGGTTTCTGGTTTTTTTCTAACTGTCAACTAAAGTCCACCCACTATTCCCTGTCACATGCCCCGTTCCACAACATGAAAGTTTGTTCCTTGAAGGACAGCAGAAGAATCTCCTTCACTTTAAATAACTTACCTCTTTTAAGGGCTCACCAGATTAGATAAGGCCCACTCCAACAATCTTTCTTTTTGGTTAATGTAAAGTCAAAAGGTTAAGAATCTTTTGATTATAAAGATTGTGTACATGGGAACAGAAATATTAGAATTCTGTTACCATAAATTCTTGTAAGAATAACACTTTACATTATGAAAGGTTCAGCTATTTTTGTTTCTTGAAATAACAATATTATTACAATAGAACTTACATACATGCAATTAGTATAAAATGTTACCGTCCATTACCACAAGCCTTTGGATGTCATGTAATTTGGTCAAATTCTGAAGCATTCCTGCTATGAAATTTTTGTTTCCTCTTCCAAATGTAAAGCACACTGTGCAACCAGGAAAAAAATAATCAGCTTTGGTTAGATAAGCCTCTCTCTCCCCAGCCTAATTCAACCATAAGGGGTTTGCATTCAAAACATCCAGAAAGGTCAGATAAACTTTGAGGCTTAGAGAGAGCATCATGGGATGGAAACTGGAATTCGTAATTCTCCAATAGATATGGTACCCGAGTGCATGCTGTATCCTGCAGGATCCTGGGCATTGCAATAGCTGTTCTCTTCCACAACTTCTCAAGACTTTCCTGATCAATAGAACTGGGTTTCTGACACATTTCTGAAGTATAATCTATGTTCTACCTTTGAACAAACTCATTGAAATGAGCCTGTGACCACCTGTCTCAGATTCTGCCAGGCCCTCACTTGAAGCGTTAGGCATGCTCCTCCATGTGCTTGGCTTCTGGCCACATCTTGTTCCCTGGAGCTGGAATAACTAGACTTCACTTCAAATATCACCTCAGACCTGGATTTCTGCCATCGTGTTCTTCTTTCGGAATTGATCCCTTCTGGATTCTGGATGAAAATACCAATCAGAGCCGAGCTCGGTGGCTCAGCCTGTATTCCCACGCCTTTGGGAGGCTGAGGTGAGTGGATTGCCTGAGCCTGCGGGTTCGAGACCCGCCTGAGCAACTTGGTGAGACTTCATCTCTACAATAAATCAAAAATCAGCCGGGCGTGGTAGTGCGCGCCTGTAGTTCCAGCTACTTGGAAGGCTGAGGCGAAAGGATCACTGGAGCCCAGCAGGTCAAGGCTGCGGTGGCCGGGAGCGGCCACTGCACTCCAGTCTGGGCGACAGAGTGAGACTCCAACTCAAAAAAAAAAAAAAAAAATACCAGTCAGAATAGCAGAAGTATCTCGGATTTATTTAGTGTCTACAATATGCAAGGTACTCAGCTGTATATTTTGTATTCATATAAGCCTTTTAACAACTCAAAGGAATTACTATCTCTACTTTATAGACCAAGGAAGCTTCACAGTAACTGAGATTTTCTCAATTAAATCCATATACAAAGTTCCTAGTTTACTGATAATCACAAAAGAGGTTTTCAAAATATTTAGTGATTTTGATAAATATGGACACATACACAATTATAATATCTTTGAATATGCATGTAAAGGCACATACATATAGACTGTTATTATACAGGTTTTCTCATGTCTGGATCCATCATTTTATGGTCCTCCATTATTAAATAAAAGTCTTATAAGTTGAAGCTATGGTACAACATAGCACAAGATTCAGTATGCAGTGTGAACACTATAAAGAATACAAATAAACTAATTTTGACTAAAAAGGCATTCCTAAATCTACAGTTTCCACAAAGCCCATAATGATATTCACAATTAATTGTCATTTCCTTTTCCATTAAGTAATGTTCTAAAGGTATTACATGCATTCTCTAATATTTTGAGATTTTCTTTTAGAAAGATTTATATATATAAATTTTTAAGCTAGGAAAATGCTATTTTAGGAAATCATTATTTATCTATGCTTCCTAGAAATACTTAATTTCACATTTCTAAGAGATCTTGCTTCCATGGGGATTCTCATTCAATTCTTTTCACTTTCCAAAGCCTTTAGGGGACAAATGTAAGTAATTCTGGGATATTTCTTATAGATCTGGCTTTGCCTTCAATAGAAGTCATGAGCAAGATGATTGTATTGTCATTATAAACTCTAGCATTAAAACATAAACTTTCCATATAGTTTTTCATCATATTATTGTGTTTAAGCAGTAGTTAAATTTTCTCTGTGATATAAATTTATACTCAGATAAATTTAGGAGACATTATTCTTTCCATTCCCTCTCCCAGTACTCATTAGTGCCTTAAAGCTATTGAGAAGGTTGGCAATAAAGAACCCAAAAGAATTTGGTTATAAAAATCTATCCCCCAAAATATCTTCAAGGATCTTTGAACCACAGTTACATGAAATACACTTTGACAAATGCTCTTCTAAACAGGAATCTTGAGACTGGCTTAGTGTGTGGCCATGTCTCCCAACATGAACAAAAGAAAACTAAAGACACAGAAATGCACAGACACATATGAAACTGAAAGAGCCCAAAGGAGGGAGGCTGGGCCATGAATTGTATATTGAGTGAGGAGCAATTTACTACACTGAAGACTCCCTTACACTGAAAACTCCCTTATGGTGAGGTCTGGGTAATCCCATAAACTAGAAATATTTCCTAGCTCCCCTGGGGACTGGCATCCACAACTAGAACACTTTAATATAAATTCCCCATTCGCTGAAAGTGGAGACAGAATCATAAACCCTGCATGAACTTTCCCAGTTCTTTAAAAGGGTGGCAGTACCAATTCAGCCAAGTAGCCAAGCTAAGTGTAATGGTCAACATCAGAGTACGATGTGTAATGGTCAACATCAGGTGAAGTTTATTTTCACTGTCATGCTGAAAGAGAGATTTTGTATCGACCAGCAGTGATAGTGACAAAGCAAACAAGTTCATGAAGGCCAATTGACAGGATAGAGCCAGTTGTTTCTTGGCATACATCTCCAGAAACCTAGGAAAAATCTCAGCCAGCAAACCCAGCAGCTAAAAAGTGAAAATTTCCAGGGAAACATGGAAATGGGGAGTCATCAAAAAGGTACATAAGAAGCTGCTAGGCTTAACCAGGAATTGTCATTTGGAGAAAAAACGTATGTCCATGGTACTGAGCCAATTTGCAGCAGAAGAAAATCAATATTCCCCTCTTTTTTTCCAGATCCACCCAGAAGGACTTATCAAAAAATTATTAATATATGCCTGGCACTTGTGACCCCTTTCATGGGTTTTAATTGGCTTTACAGGTGGTGGTCGCTCTGCTCATTTAAAAGGGGAGTGCCTAGAGCAGAATTCAGCATCACTGGAATTTGGGGCCAGACAAGTCTTTGCTTTAGATGGCTATCCTGTGCACTGCAGGATGTTGAGCGGTACCCCTGCTCTCTATCCATTAGATGCTAGTAGTACCCTTCCTTCCAAACGTTATACCAAATATATCTCTAGACATTGAAAACTGTTTTCCAGGAAGTAAATTTGCCCCTAGTTGAGACTAGAGAAAGTGTATGGGACAAAACTCTCAGCAACTTACATGAAAATGAAAAACGGACTGTATCTATAGCAGTAAGTCTTAGCAGGAGGTTTGAGGCTGAGGCTAATGGAGTGGGGTGGTATTTTGAAACCTTCTTCCATACTCACCAGCTGCATCCTGAAGTTGGTTAAATTTGGGGAAGCTTATCCAATGTTTATTTTGTTTAATAGTATTTGTTGTATGTTGCTTTTGGCCACATCTCAGTTATCCATTTGCCTAGGCTAATTTTCTTTTCTTGACTGAAGCTGCCAAATACTGTGTGAGTGATGCTAGCTAAGTAGGTTCATCTACCATAGGTTGGGGTTAGCCTGATGCATAAGCATAACAGCTAAATGGAAACTAATGTAAACAAATATATGTAATTTATTCTTTTAGTTTTCTTTTGATCATAATGGAAGACATGCCCAAGCACTAAAACAGTCTCAATATTTATCATAGTTTAGAAGAACATTTTTCAAAGTCCATTCCATGTAGCCATAGTCCAATGAGATCCTTGAAGACATTTGGGAGGTTAGATTTTTATAACCAAATTATTTGGGGTTCTTTATTGCCAACCTCCTCAAAATCTTTAAGACACTAATATATTCTTTCCATTCTTTCTCTCAGTACTATATATATATATATATATATATTATGCACGTATATGCTCACGCACACACATGCACACACATACATACACATATATTCTATTAGAGCCCATTAGTGGTTGCAGTTCAAGGGTGAGATATACATTGTTCATGGTCATCTATTTTAGAAAATAAACCTATGGTCATAGGTGTGAATTAAGCACAACTAGAATGTAATAAAATGTGGTGTCGCTGTTTCAATAAATGTACAGGGAGACAGGATTCTATCAGCTATTTTCATATGGAATCAGTAGATGTAAATTTGTATAATTTAGAAAGACATTTTGTATCTTCTACTGCAAAGAACACAGATTTAGGGTGGGATCAGATAAGAAGCCAGATAGCTGACTAGGCTATCTACATAGTCTGTGTAAGAGCTACGCTTTGATTTCACTTTTCTGATTATTTGTTCCATAGTGCTTATGTGTATGTATATCTAATGTAGATACATGTATTTGTTCCATTTTATATATGTATATCTGATGTGTGGTGTATGAACACACACACACATACACACACGTATATATATGCAAAATATACCTGCTAATATACTTTGACTCATAACAAGAATAAAATGACCTGAGATGTATAGCCTGTTACTCTGAAAATTCTGGCATCATAAATGTCAAAAATCACCAGCAATAGATGGTGGATATTTGTGGGATCATTGTGCTCTTTTATCAACTTTTTTATTAGTTTAAAATTTCCATGATGTAATTTTTTTAAAAAATTAATTAACATTATTTTCTACAAATTAGGTAATCTATTTTAGTAGTACCTAGTATTTACACTGCTTAAGCAGAAAGGGACATATTTCCTACAAGATCAAAATCAAATTTCTATTTATACCTTTCAAAAACAATGCAAAGTTTTTATGACATTATAAACACCTAGTAATTTAAACTGTATTTTAGGTCACAGTTATGAATTTTCTAAATAAATTGTACTTCTCTTGCATGCAGTGCATTAGGGACTTGAGCTTTTTTATTTTATTAAAATGCAAACTAACTATGCCACCTTGTCCTTTATGAAAATTCAATTATATTGGAAATCAACTAGAGAATATTGCCTTTGAGTTTAGGGTGATTCTGCAAACCACAAATGTATGCAGATTACCAAGGAAGAAATTAGACAAAATAAAAATGACAGCTATAATTTGCTCATAACTTGAAGGTTTACAAATCACTTATTATTAATTTTATTGTTTCCATTCAGTGTTATGCCTCCTGACCTTTGACCTTCCAAGCTCCCAAATAAGATGGCTTTATCAGTCTATAAGTAGAATCAGGAGAAACTACTTAAGCATTGTTTAATAGTAAAGTACATTTACCAGTTTATACATTTTTCTGCCCCTACGTTGTATAGTTCATATGAAGAATGTCTATGTGTGAGTTGTATTTTCTGACCTTCAAACATTTCTTTCCCATCATCCACACAAACGAGTCATATTTCAGAGTCCAAAAGACTGGTGCTTGGAGTTCTAGTAAAGGAGTGGCAGTTTTATCTTAACCTCGCTCATGTGATTGCGGCATTGCTTAACTATAGGATGGCACAAATCACAGCAGGCACTCTACACATTTCTAGATTCCTGTATGGTGTCTTGTCCTGAAAGGCATTTAAAGAAGTATTGAGAGTCAAACTATAATGAGCAGATGAGGGTCTGCAGATTGTGAATTCTACACATTGCCCTCCTTCTTCATGTTCATAAGAAGACCCATTCTTGGTGCCCTTCAAATTCTCTAATGTTCTTTCTTGATCTGTAGACTGTAATGAACTATCAAGCCTTTTAATATGAAAGAGTTTATAACAAATGGAAAACCTCATGTATTTCACTGATTGACTGATTAAATCTGCTAAATGATACTTAATCAGATTAATTTTGAGAGACAGCCCACTTATTGACATTCTTAAAAACCTCTGTCTCCACTGTTATGCTTCATTATTGACTCAATTAAATTCAAGAAGCTTGAGAAATGAGGAACAGATTACCAAATATTGGGAGTCTTTTCCATACAATTAAAAGCATACATAATGGTACCATCAAAAGGATCCTTACTGTGAACCAACGGACCACATGCATTAAGTGAAATTCCAGGTTTAACAATTAATTTTTCCTATAAATTGTAGAGTTGGGTCTCAACTCCAAAAACAATTCATACTTTTAAGTAAGGACCATAATTAATAAACCAGTTTATTACAAAATTTAAAAAGGTAAAAATGAATCTGGTTCACCTTGAGAAAGAGACACAGAGTAGCAAGTTAATACAGTTGCTAAGGAAACATCAATTGTTTAAGAAAGATAAATAACTGCAAGGAGAAACTAGACTCAACAGACCGATCTCAGTTTTTCATTGTACACGCAGGATAACAGATCAATGAGGGCCTGTCAATTAAATTTGCCATATTGAGCAGTGCCATACATAATTACATCATACATGTAACAGATGTGGCTTCCCATCAGGAAAACAAAAAGGTAACAAAGAAATGTACTGGCTTAAATGCACAGTCTTGAAAATAAGGTCACATGTCTAATCTATAATGAAGACAGGCGTAAAGTAAATAGAAGTTTGGCTAATGAAATTCTAACAGCTTGCAAACAGTCTTTTGCTTTTCTAATTTACCCTCTCATGTTCTATTTTGGGATATTTGAAATCCTCACTTAAGAGTGTCACATAAGAGTATAATTTAGATGAAAGAGGATGGTCAATGCTTTCTTTAAGTTTCAGTTCCTTTAAAATAACCAGCAATAAAAAATTCTTACTTGCAGGATCATACTGGCACATAGAACACGTTTAGACTTTGGCAGAGAAGTTCATGGGATGAGGGTAAAGAATATGAAGGGGAACCCTCAAAAAAATGAAATTATCTTTTGGAGGATAGGAATCTTGTAGTACACTCAGAATTTGTTACTCTGAATCAAGCGATAAACCAAAGTTTTTATCTGGAAGTTTTGAAAAGGTTACATTATGACTTGTGGAAGAAACATCCTGAGTTGTGGTCAAAAGGTGACTGGTTCTTCCACCATCACAACCTGCCCGCACCATGCTGAGTGTTTGACAGTTTTTTATCAAAAACGGCATGACTCCCATACCCCACCCTCCCTATTCACCCCATCTCACCCGGAGCGATTTGTTCCATTTCCTCAGATGAAAAAAAGTCCTCGAGGGAAACACTTTGATATGGAAGAGGTGAAATAAAAAACAGCAGAAGCACTAAAAGGTATCAAAATGGAAAAGCTCAAACACTTTTTTGAGCAGTGGAAAAAGCATCCTAACAAGTATATTGCATCCGAGAGTACTTTGAATGTAACTGAAGTTTAAACATGTAAGAATAAATAAACAATTATTTATAAATAAATTCCATTTGGAGGCTTTCCCCTCGTATTTAACTCAGATATAAAAATATTAAGTAGGTAATTAATATAATTATTAAATAATATTAACATTTGTTAATAATTATGCATTTTTAATATTATGATTTATAACAAGTAATTATTTATGATATTGGACTTGTTTTTTCTCATCAGGTCTTTGGGAACCTAGTGT